>CAJPEV010001671.1:0-60688 GCA_905338385.1 Darwinula stevensoni
TCAGTCCATCTGGAAATTTCCAGTTGGGAACCAACCTGGATCCAGCCGGATTTTTGCTCTACTTTCCAGCTGGAATCGGTCCGAATTTACAGTTGGAGTCCAGCTGGAACCAGCTAACAAAACCAGATTCAATCCAGCTGGAAAATTCCAGTCGGGATTTTAAACTGGGCGTGCATCGGCTTTCCCCTCCTTGGGTCTAGTGGCATATTCTCCGGCTCTCCATTTCTCTTTTTTTTTTCTCGCACTTGTGATTCCATCGGGGAGAGCAAAGACAGGCTGTGGCACAGATATTAAGAGCTAAGATCCGACTCGAACCAGAAGCAATGACAGACCGAGACTTCATCGTGATTAAGTCCGGTTCATTTTCGGCCACGCCCGACGACAAGGTATCGTTCAGAATTCCACGTGAAAGGGGATGAAAAGATCCCCGTGAAAAAGGGGGATGAAGACTTGGAGACTGAGAGTCTGGAGCCAGGAAAACGGGTGCCCTCTATGAAAGGAAGGGACACGAAAAGACGCCAGTCGTACGTCAGATTCCCTCTCGAGTGATTCAAGAGAGACATTCGTATATTTGTATCCTTTACCCGCGGGCTTGAGAGGGGGGAAAAGAATTACGGACCCTGGACTCGACTCGACAGCACGCGACAGTGTCGACCGCATTTTCGATCCCGTGCGCATGTGGGCGTTTTCCGAATCACGTATTGCGATTCCTGCAACGGGGGATGCGATTCTTCCACATGGATGGAATTCCGCGCGCGAGTTCCACATTTTCTCCTTTTTTCGATCGGTATCCAACGATCCCTTCTCGTAATGTACTAAACGCTAAAAGTATCTTTTCGGAGATGTCATTTTTCGTTTCACCTTATACGATGGTGATCTTGGAGCCACATCTCGCATTGCCCTTCCAGTAATTTATGCATAGGATGGGAAGAAAAGACCGGCCCGGAGGAACGAGCAACTTTATGTACAGGAAAACCTCGTTAATTCGACACGAGATAGTATGGAAGTATCGGGTACTTGAAAGTGATCGGCGTTCCCGTCCGAGAGGATAGCGATCTGTGTGCATTCTAATATAGAAAACTCAAAATACGGCAAATTTGAAATTCGAAGGCATTTTCTCGTCCCGTGAGCTATAAACATACCGTAGAAACGCATTCGTTTACTTGTCAGGGCATTCCCCCATACTACCCACGGACGACCCACCGTTCCAGGCCTCGCATTCCAATTGGCTGCAACGTGAGCTCGTTGCCGTCTTGGAAAGATCCTTTTTGCCCTTGAAATGAAAGCATTCCCCCTTTCCCTAACCTCTCACCCACACGTCGCACGACCTTCAGTCATAAACCTCGTATAGTCGCTTCGCAGTCTGTTATTTACCCTCAGTGTTGTGAGTGCAAAGCAGGGTGAATGTGCCACGGCGAACAAGGAAAGTCCACACGATCGGATGATTCCAACCCGTTTATTTCAAGTCCACATTTTTTGCTCCCCTCAATTTCAAATCGATAAGGTTTTCCTGTGCTGCTTTGCTCGTTACACTGTCTCGCCCTTCCTCACCCCAATTCCTCTATTACTCCCTGTAGTTTCCCGATTGCCCCCCCCCCCCCGCCTCCCCCCCTCCCTCCAGCCCTGCCTCCTTTCATACCATAAAATTGTCTCCTGACTTTACGATCGGAGATATAAAGACCCTCCCCTTGGGACTCAGCCGCCGCCGCCGTCTCTCTCCGATCGGCCCGGGGGATCCCTGCTCTCTCGCGACTCCTTTCCACTCGGTCCCTCGTCTCGAGTGCCTTCCTCCGATGCACGTCCTTCGCGACGAGTCGGGCTTTCCCTCGTGGGACGGGATGCACTAACGCCTCTCATCGCTTGCCCTCCGCCCCTCGCAGATGCACGAGGGAAGCCGATAAAATGCCGAGTCGCATGCGACCGGTTCAACGTAGGCTGGGTTTCTCGCTCTTCGACTTCCGGACTCGGTTCGCGCGGGTCCCTGAAAGACTGCACGTTAATAATCTTCCCAATTTTCGAGACCCCAACCAATAATTGTATACCCTTTTGTAATAAACAGTCAGTAATGAAGGTGCCCGACGCGACCGAAAAAACTGATTGGAAACTATTTTAGCTCACCCTGATCGCATTTCAAATTCCATTTACTTCAACCCCACTGTATTACCCCATGAATGTTGGTACCCATGCTTTTAGAGCAGGAGTTCACATCGAGCTTTTCACCATTTCAGTCCTTCCTTCTCCGAAAAGTTGCCAAGTGCAAAGAGCGGTCTATGGTGCTGAGTGTCTCGCGCATGTCACTCATTCGTTTTTTGGTTATTTTTTTGTCATACATACTTACACACGTTAAAGAAACCGGTAATCCCAGCCCATTGGGGTCGCGGCTAGAGCAAGCGGAGGAGCATTTTCTCGCTCTCGCGATCCTGGGAACGGACTCGAACTCGGCAGTTGGTATATCGATCCTCCAGCTACAAAGATATCTCGAGCGACGTGCGGGAGACTTTGGAACCGACGGACCCCGGTTCTCGCGATCCCGAATACATGGCTCCGAGACCTGAAACCTCAAGGATTCCGAAATTCCGCATCTTCTCACTCGGCGTCACACCGACCACCCACCGCAATAACCTCATCGAGACAGTTCGTACGAGTGATCTGATCCTTTCGGTCATCACCCGAAGTTCGTGGGCGTAGGTGAGGGTGGAGAGGTAAACGCTCTTCAAAACCAAAAGTTTCGCCTCCTTGGAAACGAGATTCGGGAAGCACGGTCTCCCAGAGTTCCCGCCAAACGGCGGAAGCCCTAGAGATGCAGCTGTCGCTCTCGTTTCCCAATCGCCTGTCGCTCGAGAACCAGACCCCGAGTCACTCCATCTTTTCCACCCGTTCCCTAACGTGTAAGGCACACCGCACCGCACAGGACTTCTCGAGATGATCATAACCTACGTTTTGGGGTCGCTCGATTTCATTCCGGCCGTGGTACGTTCCTCGTCGAACCGATCGAGCAGTCCCCAAAGCTCCCGTACAGACCATGTCAAGAGATGAAGCAAAGAGAAGTACTTTTACCTCGTTATCACCGATGACACCCTCGAGATCCAACCTACGCCTACGGATCCCATCCACGTACGAGAACAGGAAAGGTGAGAAAACGCAACCCTGACGGCTCTTTTGGAAAATTCCAATGGGATTCCCATGAGATCTATATGAATCCTATGGCAATCCCATGGCCATCTATGGAATTTCATGGCCGCCGATGGAATCCCATAGGATTTCTATGGGAATCCCATAAACCCATAGGAATCCTATTAGAAAATTTTCATGAGGGGATTCCCACTCGTATTGGGAGCGAGTCCTTTCCTCTCTCCATTTGCTCGAACGCAGCTCCTGCAGTCATATAAAGCCTATAAGAATTGAATGGCTCGCAGCAGCCGACCGTTAATCCCATGCTCCTGTGGGATTCCCCACCCTTTCCTTCGAAGAACACGGTCGCATGCCTTCTCGAGGAAAACACGTGTTTCTAGCTCTCTGGCATGTTCTCAATTTCTCTGGAGAACCCGGGGAAGAGCAAAGAGCTGGTCCGTGATGATGCGCCGCGAGCGAAATCCACGCTTCTCCTCTCGGGTGGTTTCTCAAACGACTGCACGTGCTCTCTTTTCGAGCGCCCAAGTCGGCATAGATCTTTACAGAAATGTCGAGGAGAGTGATTCCACGGCAAATGGTGCACTCGCTCGAGTTCCCCTTCTTCAAACTAGGAACCACCGAACTAGACAATCCATCGGTGCCTTCCCCGATTCCGATGCGCATCGACAAATCCTTTGCCAGGACGAGCGCCCATCGATGCCCATTACTTTCGGGGTCTCTGCCCGGGTTTCATCCACGCCGTGTCAGACCGCAAAACGGCCCGACGACAAGACGGATACGTCTTTAGCATTTTCGTGAAGAGAGCGCGGCCCTCGCGGAGTCCTTCCAGGTGACCCCAGAGAACTTTCGCGAAAAGTCCGTTTCCCTCGAGTTCATCCGTCATTCTTCGAGTTTGTCCTTCGTAATGGACGCCAAATGCTCACACGCAGTCAGATAGGGCAAATTCCCAGGCCACTCGGTGTTACCGAAGAAACCGATGTTGCCGTTTCGCAGAAGGGCTTGCTTTGCAAGTGCCTTCAAACACGGCGCCATGCTTTGAAGAAGTATGACTTCTTGTGGATCTCCAACATTTTCTTCGTCTCGAAGAAGGAATATGTTCTTGCAGGATCATGCAAAGCAAATAATTTCCGCCAATTTGTTGGTTTCGATTTCAATATTTTGAAATATTTCTGAGGGGAAGTTGTTTTTGATAAGTTGATTTTCTCATAGCGTTCGTGAAAGTTGTAAATTACATGCGATCGACTACGACTGGCAGGAGCAGGCGGCACACACGGCAAATGTAGCAGGTATCCGAGAAATTACTCCATCTCGGCGGTGATTCACGTCTCGACTTCCCATCTGACGACCATCACGTGGAATGTTGGAAGAATTTCTCGCACTTATTTGTGCCAAGTACCTTGTCTCACTCTCGTTGCATCCTCACGTGAATTTTCATACTCGGGTCACGTCGATATCAGGTCATTTTTGACCGACTTGAAGTCGGTCGCCAATGGTTTGCATCGAAGAATGCCTCACTCCCCTTCAGCGACGATGTTCTTCAACACCCGAGAGCTTTCCACCTCATCCTACGTACTCCGCGCCATGCCTTCCATGACATAACGATCAGAAGAAGAGCCTCCCACTTCCCGTCTCTTTCCCACTCATACTACCTGCCCCTCCTGTTTTAGGCGCCAGTCGTCCGGATTATGGCGTCGCGGCGCCAGCCCACGTCAGTCTCCACGATACGCCCGTACAGGTAACTTAATTCTAACGCGCACCCAATAACAGCTGCAACTGTTCGACAGGTCGATTGCACTCTAATCCTATGAGGTGATGAAGACAGCAACGGTATAGCCTACTCAATTATTTCTTATCCTTAAGTAGGAAGCGAGCGGGGTTTCCGGGATTATAGGTGCCGAGGCTACAAGTTATGAAGAGGCTTTACCTTCTCTATTGGTGTGCACCTTTCCTCATGGATCATTCCATAAACATCTCCCTTCGGTGTTAAATGAAGGACATTCCACAATACAGATATGATGGTGTTACGTGGAATCATCAGTGCTCACAGAATATCATTCGAGTACATAAAATGAGTCGATGGTCCCAACAATTGTTGGTCGTGCGGCGAGAGAGGCGCCATCTCGCGTCGGCCGATGAAACACCCGACCTTTGACCTTGAACTGATTTAGAAACAAATGAGGGTACAGTGCATGCAATCTTATACCATTTTTAGATAATAGTAAAATTGTAACTGTATTAGAAAATGGCAGAAAAATATTTTAAACGGCTATTTCTGCCTGTCCTCTAAGTATCCAAAAATCTTCGTTTCTCTTGGGCCGTGTTGCAACAGGAGTGATTTTCCGAAAGCAACGGGATTTTTTTTTTTTTGGGGGGGGGGGGGGGGGGTTAATTAATTTTGGGTGAAGCCTCGGCCGGTGAGTTACCTGTACGGGCGTATCGTGGAGACTGACGTGGGCTGGCGCCGCGACGCCATAATCCGGACGACTGGCGCCTAAAACAGGAGGGGCAGGTAGTATGAGTGGGAAAGAGACGGGAAGTGGATGGCGCACGTAGTTCCTACCATTTCCACGGCAGAACTTCTTGGTCTCTCAGTGAAAATGTTACTCTTCACAGAAGATAAAGAAGAAAATAAAACCTGGTATTTTGACAAAGGATGGGGTGGAGCAAGAGATGTGGAAGAATCTCCTGCCTAAGGATGGAAGGTACAGTGAGCAGATTCATCCACAAGCTGCAAGAAACCGGTTCATCTGGGTGGATGAGAGGGATCGGTAGACAAAAATCAGCTCAAGCCGAAGAAAACAGCTTTGCGGAAGAAGCCATTGGTTTTCTGGATTTCTTATCGTGTTTCTCACCCAGGCATCAGTGCGCAGCGGCAAATTGCAGAAGAGGCATTAGAACGAGACAGAGATCTGGCCAGTGGATTTCAAGTGCTTAGCACAGCATGAGGAGGGCGACGAAATTGCCTTAACTCAAATTTTGCAATTGGGTGAGGAATGAAAGGGATAAAGGAGATCCCGTGGACATCGTTTACTTAGACTCAACGAATGCTTCCGGCATCGCCTCACAGGAGATCACGGGCAAAATTTTAGGCACACGGGATTTCCGCTTTCCTCATTCCTAAGGCCTTTTTCCGCGTTTTACCCGGACACTGTAAAACTCGTGGTTATTGAGGCTGTGGCTCTTTCCGTACATTCGTATTGGAACCCGGTGGGCAAGTGTCGAGTTTAACTGATAACATCTGCACCTTGACGTAGACCTAGGCCTAGCGTACATGTTTACTGCCGGAGTGCTTTGATGCGTGCCTTATTGCATTCCCCCGCTCACTTCTCTTGTTTCATTTTCAGTCGCTCCAATAGTTGCAACGTATAGACTCTTGAGTTCATTTGAAATCCCAATCCCACAGTGTAAGATTGCAGGCGGCATGAAGTATTACTCATTCCTGCCAAATTAGGCTTAGTGTACATTGTAATAATCGTCAATAGAACAAAAGTTCTCTTGTGTAGAGTCTACTACGGAAATCACAACTCGCCATCCCAGCTAGGGTAGGCTGACTTTGAAATTTTTTGTATCGCAAACTATTTCAAGAATGGCACCTGTAGGCTTAGCTGTTTGATCTTATAGCTAGAGAAGTCATAGTCATGCCAGTTGCTTTTGCTGAACATGAGTCAGCACTGAAAAAAAAAGAGCCAGTGGCAGTTTTGTTTTTGAGGTCCCTGTAGAATGAATATGCCATGGCCTGTGTAGGCCTAATCACCTGAAGCCAGAAGAATAGTCCCTTATGGGGAGGGTGAAGCTGAATGTCTTGAGTCTCTTCTCTATACCCTATACAGTAATGAAATGATGCTACAGGTCATGACTAACTTCGCTTTCATAAAACTGTAGTTAAACCAGTTTTGGACCATCCTATGAAAATCATAAAAATCCTGGGATGGGGAATTCAGGGGGTCATGGCTCTGGTTATTGTGATATGTGACTGTCTCCTTTGTTTCATATGAATCTCACACCCAGTGTTCCCAGTGTACTCCAGCATACCCTCAGTTTACTTTAATGAAGGAATGTCTGTTTGTGGCTGTGCATGCTTTGCTGACTTTGTAAGCAGCTCATTTCATGAATGGGAGGACCATCACACTGTTCTTCATGCTCCTATATTAATTTCCTTCTCCACAGATCCATGCCTAAATGGAGTAGAATATTTTCATCCTCATGTTGGGTGTGGATACTCAATAGTTTTGTTTCCCAGCATGCATTTCCATGGTTTAGGTTTATAGGCATAATTCTTAGATGTGCAGGTTATTGTTTACCATACCATGGTTCTTCACTCACATTAAGGGAAATGATAAAATAGGATATTGGAAAAGTTTTTTAAATGAGTCCTTGATCGAATTAAAATATTGACTAGCAATATTTAGTATAGATCTTTCTAGTATTGTTGCCTAAGTTTATTGCAATTTCTAGCATCTAGCACCAAAAGCCTTTGGAAATCTGCTCTTCAGGTTGATCCATGCCTTGATGTTATCTCATGGAAGAGGAAGATTAGGGTCTCATGATACTCTGAGAGAAATTTTATTGGTCAAGAAGGAGTATGAGTGATCCTCCAAAGCCCATTGGCAGAGGTGGTAGAGCTCAGGCTCTACTTGCCCAAATAGTGCCTAGAAGACCTGGACAGCATCAAGATGTACAGACCCAAGAAGCCCAGTCACCTGTGCAGGTTTGTTTATTTGCCTTAATAGATCTCACTACTCCCAATAGGATTGCTTGATACCAGGGTTGAATTGGATTATTGTGAAATTTAAAGAAATGATAAAGAGAGTTTAAACTTAGCATGCATCAAAGTTGTGTTCTTTAGAAAAGCCAATTTTAGATCCAAATTTCCAGGTATAACTGAACCTGAATACTTTAATAGGCTATTTCCCATTCACCCTTTAAAAGGAGAAGATAATTCATTATATCAGGCTGATTGCAGGAAGAATATTTCTTGCCCAACCTTCTTGTGAACCATGCCACTTTCTCATGCAATGCAGGCATAAACCCTTCCCTATTCTTATTCCCAATTAACACTTATTATTATTATTAATATTAACACTTTTACTGCTGATGATGGCCACATGTGTCAACATGTTTACTGGCAAAGGGAGATCTTGTCGTTAGATTTTGAGTCATGCTCACACTTATTTCAGAATGGAAAGTGTCTCTGCTATCTTCACATTGCCAAAATATGGATGGAAATAAAAGGCAAGGGTATTTGGGTAGTCCACTTGTTTCTGTGCAATTGAGTGCAAAAACTGCTATTGGATACATAATGGATTGATTCTTAATGGAATCCTCCTAGAAAATTAAAAGCTAAATGAGGTTCAGTTTCTCCTTGGAGAAATGATCCAAATAATAACTTTTATAATCCTGAACATAGGCTGCAGTGTCAGGACCAGCCCTTGGGTTACCAAGGGGAAGAGGTGCATTGCTGGACAGAATTCGGCAGAGTGCTGGTGACGCTGCCATGGGAAATGCTGCAGTAACACACACTGCACTATCTGCAACTGCTACCACTGAACCTCAGGCAACACAAGGCAGAGGGAGAGCATTTTTGATGGAACAGTACAAGAAGAAGTCTGCTACTCCAGGGTATGCTATGATTTGGCATTTGGGTTTTTGTTGATGCTATTTTATGGATTTTTACATTTGCAGTCATATTTATTCTCTCTTATTGCAGCAGCACTGATGCCAGCTTAGTAGGTGGCCCACCATCACTAACCTCATCATCCCCATCAGAGGTGGGGACTGGGACAGAAACAAGAATATCTGATCTCAGCATCACTGGACCTATCATACGCAGAGGCAAAGCTGGAACAAGGTATGTTTACACTTTTCTCATTTGAACATTATTACCTGTTCTGAGTGATGAAACTTCAAATTTTAATGTTAAGTGAAATGTCAAAGATACAGTGTATATTTCTTGTGAAACATAGCATTTGTGTAGGTACAGTGAAAACTCGTTAACTCGAATCCTGATAAGTCGAAATTCTGCTTATCTCGAAGTTCAAAGCTTGGTCCCGGCGGAACCCCGTAGGACACCATGTTAAATGCTCCGTTTAACTCGAATTCGCTTATCTCGAATTTCCGGATATCTCGAATGAAATTTTCACTCCCGATAACGAATTTCTCACGGTTAACTCGAATTCAGGGTGAGAAGGGGGGAAAAATTTTTCTCTTGGGACTTTTTAAAAAATACTTTTGAATAGGAGGAATGACAAGAAACACGTTCGGGAGGATGTTCTTTTGTTTTTTTTTTTTCTTCTCCCTCCTCCCACACAGACGCCTGTGGCGAGGATTAAAACCGAGAAGCTTCGGCTATAAAAAAGCAGCCTTAAAAATTCTCTCTGTCTATCGCTCTCACTCCGAGCCATTCTAGTCATATTCTACTTCCTTTACGCCATTTGTGTGGAGTGAGCCCACTCGAGAGGAAATTGAAGGCTCTGACGCTCGAAGAGAATGTACACTTTATTCGGACTGGCGAAGAAGGCCATTTGAAGAAGAAAGGCATCGCAGAGAATTTCGGGATTCCTCCCTCTACCATTATGCGCAGAAAATATAAGGTTTTGAGTGCACACGAGAAGCGCCTATTTACAGCAAGTTGCAGGAAAATGAAGACAGCCAAGCATGGGAACGTGGAGTTCACACAGTGCCAATCGACTTGTTCGAGGCAGTAGGGAAATTGGAGGACTTTCACTTCTCTATTCCAAGTTCTTTTACAAAGCAAATGAAGATCATTGATTACATGTCAGAAATGGATAAAAACCGAAAGAGCCCCAGATGAAAGGCGTTGCAATAAATTAATTTTACATATGGAGTTTAAAAGTTTCACTCGAGATGAATAAAAGCTAATTATAATGGGAATGTCGTGAAATCGGATTTTTTATGGCGGAATAATCGCCCTCTGGTTATGCTCCTCACCGTGAGTTTGTTTTTTTTTTGGGGGGGGGGGGGGGGGGATTCCTGATAACTCGAACTTCGGATAAACCGAAACGATTTGCCCGGTCCCTAAAAGTTCGAGTTAACGAGTTTTCACTGTATTTGTTCTTGATGTCAAATTGAGTGAGATCCAAAGTGCCCCAGTCAGTTGCAAGCATACTTTAAAATGTTATTGTGTTTCTTGCAAATAAGGATTACATTTTATTATGAGTTGTGTCATGCAGGTAAAAAAATATTTTGCAAAAAACAGGAGTCTTAGAGCTGGTTCTTGGGCCAGGTCATAAATGTACTCCTGGAGTATATTCCTGTCTGACCACCAAGCAGGACCACTTCCCAAAAAAAAACAGTGCTCATAGCAAGATTTGATGTCCATCACAATTGTATGCTGGTTTTCAAGTTCATGTTATGGAGTTTTAGGAAATGTATGAGGATCATGAGACTTAAAAAAAGGACCTATTTTTGAATAGTTCTGTTTAGTTACCCCACATTGGAGTGGTGCAAAGAACTCCATGTTTCCCTGAAAGTAATTATTTGTCATTGATAACACTGCCATGGAAATTTCCTTTCGATCATTTTATGGGCTTTTACAATTTACCTGTTCACCCACACTACCCTCTTCCCCCCTTTGTTAGAAAGTTCCATCAGGCCAGAAAAGGGCACTAGCCAATAATGGAAAAGCTACATGTCATGTCTTTTACAACCATTTTTTATTTTATTTCACCACTTGAACCCCATTTCTATCTGCAGTGTTCATATGGCAGCAAACTATGTGCCTGTGACTGTCCAGGCTGACAAGGGTGTGTTTGAGTACACAGTTGCCTTCAACCCTCCAATTGACTCAAGAGACTTGAGGTTCCGGATGCTAGCTCAAAAAGTGGATGTGATTGGCCCTGTACGCAATTTTGATGGGGTTAAGCTGTATCTTCCCATCAGACTCCCTCAAAAGGTAAGAAATAATGCTTGTTTATCTTTTGTAATTATTGTGTTTACTGATACTTGTGGTCTTGTATGTGACTATGTGACTTCATTAGAATGACAGTAAAAACTGGCACTTAAGTTCTTTAATCACTTAGATAAAATATGAGTCAATTTAATGGATTCACTTGAATGAATGGTTCAGCATGATTGTAACCCTTTCAGACTCTACGTCCACTCCATTGGACACATTTAATACGTTTCTCTCATCCTTTCTTGTGATTCTTGTGACATTGCACTCCTAGTCCAATACAATGGACACTATTTTGCATAGCTGAACTACATAGGAAGTCCTCTCTTGGCTGACAGTTGAATTCACAATTGGGAATTATATATTTTTCTTTCCAATTGTGGATTAAATTCAGGTCTGAAAGGGTTAAATTTCACTTCGCATTGTATTTTCATGAGGTGACTGAAAATTGCTAAACTGGAACCTAGGAATGAAATTAAATGGGTAGGTGATATCCATTTTTACATTCACAGTGTCATGTTCATTGGAATAGGTTGAGTTTCTTTTTCCAAGAATCATGATTAGAGAGCAATGACCTTGACTAAATGATAGATCAAAGCCAACTTGAAGAAATTTAAGGGAGAAATTTAAATAGGTCAAGAGATGGAATAAAAATGAAGCAGAGGTAACAATCAATTGAGATTCAACCACCCACACTTGCACAGATAAAAGTTTTATATCATTTCACAATTTTGAAGATTTTTAAATCAACTGACACCCATAATAATAAGAGCATATGTTACATTCTTTGTGAACCCATGTCCACATATTGGAGAGGTAGGTGGTATCAGACATGAGCTGTGATATGTGCTCTTGTTTTAAGTGCATTGTCATAGTCTGCTTGTAAAGAGAGAGGCAGTGGTACTCAATACTGAATTCTTTGTATGCTTGTTCTTTGATGCCCTATAACCCCAGTATTTCTGGAACTTGATTTTTGACTTGCTGGTGAGTATGCTTTGCCTTTGACCCCATATGTGTGTACTCTGTTTATATTTTTATTGGTCTGTTACATGGGCCTAGCTGAGGTGTGGTCATCAATGGTATTAATGTTTGATAAGGGGAATATACCAGTTAAAAAGAGATCCAAATGACATGGAATGAAGACATGAGATGAGACCCAGTAACAGTTTGTGCCTGAGTTATGCAGGACAGGAGTAGTTAAAAAAAAGTGGAGATAACTGTGGGAGAGAATGGGATTGTGGTGATTACATGTCAACCAGTTTGCTTATTGCCACTCATCTTCACTTTTATTGATATAATTATACCAGAATTCGTAACCCATAATACTAAAGTTAAAATTATGGATTGAGTGGTAAAGTATGTATTAGTACTAGGGATGGGGCGGTCAATTGACCACCTTTTAATTGACCATTATTGGCCACTAATTTGTTTAATTCAATGAATTAAGATATTTTTATAGAACTCATAACTGTGGTTATTTATCCCCCAGCACTAAAACCCCAGAGCCAGTTCAATTTAAATTTAAATTTAAGATTTGTTCATGCAGCCTGCCAAACACCTAGACTGTGGCACCTGTTGCACATGAAAACATTTTAGCAAATGCTCAAACTACCATGACCTTTCACCTGAGTGATGCAGAGTGTGTGTGTAGGCATAGCTTGCTGTTCAAAGTTTTATAACCTCAAGGACTTTCAAAGTTCAAGATCTAAGTAACAGCTTTAGAACTTTAGTTTCGTGTAAGGTCAATCATGGTCCTGGCTAATAGTCTGCATCAGAGCATCAAATTATTCTCAAAGTCTGTGATCATGGGACAAGTACTTGGGTTGGCCTATGCTAAAAAAATTAATCTAGCTATGAAACATGATTCATTACTGTTTACCCTATAGCTTGCATGAGTTGGAACATTAAATTTATCTTAGCAGTGAGATGTTGACTGGTCAACATGGTCATTTATGATCATATAGTCATAAGGTCTAACCTCTTGTTGGGCTCATAACCATTATTTTCTGCAATTGGTCTAAAATGACTATGTTGACCAGTCAACTTCCCATCCCTAGTCTATCACTTGTGAGTCATGACATATATAATGGTGCAAAAACTACGAAGAAAAAAATAAATAAAAGTTGGTCCTATTTACCAAAATTGACCATAGTTGACCATATTTGACCATATTGACTGGTCAATTGACCCATAAATTGACATGTTTTTAATTGACTGGTCAATTGACCGATAAATTGACATGTTTTTAATTGACTGGTCAATAACCCATCCCTAATTAGTACTTTTGACTGTGATTCAGTGTTCATTCCACTTGATATTTTAACTGTGTTAACATTGTTTTAATAGTTTTAATGCTATTTCATTCTTGTTGACTGTATCGAACTCAGCTCATATACATTTGCATGATCAAATTTTCCCTTTTTAATTTTTGACATAATTTAGCAAAATGGAGCATTTTTCATTTCAGGAAACCCTGTGTACAGTGACACATCCAGTGGATGGCACCCCTGTGAACATGACAATCTCATTTCTGTACCAAAAACGTTTGGGTGATAGGGAATGCATTCATCTTCTAAATGTACAATTCCGAAGGATTATGAACTGTTTGGGGATGCTTCAAATAAACCGCAATCACTATGACCCGCGAGGATCTCAGCATGTTCGGCAACACAAGTGAGACTCACAAGTGGAGATCTGTGTACAGCCTTTTGTGTAATGGCATGAAAATCACTTGCCTATATTGCATTGGTTGATTTCCATTCTTCAGATTGGAGGTGTGGCCTGGATATGTGACAGCTGTGAATCAGTATGAAGGAGGAATCTTCCTCAATTGTGATGTCTCCCACCGAGTTCTTCGAACAGAGACAGTCTACACTGTGATGTTAGTATTCCCTTTAAGTTTCCTGTCATGAGCTATCATAGCATATATGTCTAAATAGAATTGGAGGATCCAAGATGACCTGCAATGCTACTTCTCCTAGATGTAAGTGGACTGTTTTTTTTCCACAGGGGTGACATATTCAACCAAGGAGGGTCACAAGATGATGTCCTGAAAATCGTGATGGGTTGTACTGTGTTGACACGCTACAACAACAAGACATATCGCATTGATGACATTGATTGGAGCCAAAACCCACTAAACACCTTCTCAACATCACAGGGAGAAGTGTGTCATTTGGGAGAATATTCTCTATCATGATTAAGCCTTATTTTTCCACCTTGGTCTAACTGTCTCTAATATCTTTTGTAGGTCACATATGTGGATTACTACAAAAAGCACTATAACATTGAGACATTGGATCCAAAGCAGCCACTCCTCCTGAGCAGACAAAAACGAAGACGGAGAGATGAAGAAGGGGTGAGAACTTAATCCACTATGTACTCAGATTGTGATGTAGTTTAGTAAATAAGCCATGTTGGTCTCGTCTTTTGATTGAACTTTCATATAAGGGCCCTGTCCATGATGGGACAACTTATAGCCTGTCAAAAAAAACATGATTCTTGCAAACAGGGTTCCTTTGGCCCACCAGCCTCTTTGAGTGGTGTATCTCTGGCTTAGAGCAGTTCTTTAACTTTTCATGCATGTGCCTCCCCATCTTCAAATGATATGGCTATGGCTTCATGACTCTCAGTTTGAGAAATGCTCACCTAGAAACATCTTTTTCCATAGTTTCTGAGACTTCAGGGACTCAAAGACTCACAGGCTTTAATTTTTTGTAATTCATGGATCCTATTCTGGATGGTAGTTGCTGTATTTTCAGTCAACTTCTGCCATTCCAATTTCATGGCATAGGCTGAATGTCACTCATGAAAATTTGTATAACAAAATCCCATGTTTGCCACCAGAGTATAAGAAAAATGCCTTTATACCTCCTTTTTTGTCATTTTTGTTTTTTGTTGACTTCAATGACTAGAACTTGAAAGGGAATTTTAAGTTCATCTTAAGATGAACTTAAAATTTCATGAATTTTTATGCATTGCTTAGGAGTGTGAAAGGAGGACTGAATTTGTGGAAGTCTGAATTCAGATGAGAGAATATTTTTTAGCAATTGATTAGGTAGGAGAGAGATCTCACATGAATGTTGGCTGCTCCCAGAGTAAGAGAACATGCCAAAAATCTATTTCACATAATTGCTGTTCCCAGCAGCTGCTGACTTCATTTCTTACTTCTATACTGTAGAGAAATAAATGGACATCACAGATGAAGCACTGCTCTTGTTCAGATTGAACAAAACATTCTTATTTCCCTGCTTTGCACTTACTGAGTATTGTCCTGTTTTAGGTCTCAGAAACAGTAGAACAGAATCAAATAGTGATTATAACTACCTATCATTCTCAATTGCAATTGTTGTGTTTGGTCACTTCATGTGATGTATTCTGAGATGGTATTCATTATCTCATTTCTCTGGTGTGTGTTTTTATTAATGGCATAATATATACCTTGCTTACATATATAGGACTTACCTGCAGTTGATCTTTAGGTGAACAAGAGGGATGTCATGCTTTTTATTTTCTTATGCTTGCCATGGTGTGTGAGTATCGAATGTGCAAAGTTAAAGGATAAAGTATAATAGCCTAATATTGCATGAGAGTCTGTTTAGTTTTCCTTCATGCTATGCAGAGAATCTTTTAGTACTTTTAGTGACTTCATTCCAGGAGACCCGCCTGATCTGCCTCATCCCCCAGTTGTGCTATATGACTGGCCTGACTGATCAAATGAGGAAAGATTTCAAGATCATGAAAGACATTTCAACTCACATGCGAGTGACTCCTGATCAGAGGCAGGCAAGCCTCATGAGGTTCATCAGAAATGTGAACTGTGAGTATTTTGTAAGCTCTCTCTGCTCCTATCCCGTACATCTTTTGACTGAGGAGGACTGATAGCTTTCAGTTAAAAAGATTTTTGAAAGGAAAAAATTTTGTTGAAAGACTTTTCTGAGAACAATATCTTAAAGTTTTTGCTACATATTGCTACATCAGTCAAAGTATGGGGATTTTAGAAGTCATAGCTCGATAGAGTGGTGTGACTCAGCAGGGGTAGTCCTTTTGATTGAACTCTGCATTACTACGTACTTATTCTGCAGCAACCCCAGAAGCAAAGAAGCTGTTGAGCGACTGGGGACTGGAACTAGCTGAGAAGAGTGTAGAACTTGAAGGACGTCAGTTTCCACCAGAGAAGATCCTCTTCTCTGGTGGCCAGGCTCGCACTGCTTCAGTGGAAGCGGATTGGACCAGAGACCTTTGCAGCACTGGTGTTCTCTCTCCTGTATGTCACTTCCAACAACTCCTCATAGCATAATCTTGTGTGCAATATGACTAATGTGCCATTTCTACTGATGATTTGGCATAGGATTTCACAATTGGACCTGATTACCTTTTTTATTACAGTTGTTCGCAGTTTGAAACCACTGCTCTATATAATGAATAAATATAACTTGTCCTGGGAGTATTCCAATAAGTGGAGTGTAGTGTAGCAGGGTTTTTAATTGCATCCATTTCCTTCTTCTCCCCAATTGTAAACTGCATCCCCTCTCAGCCAGCTGACAAATAATTTTTGAAATGTTTATTTTGCAAGAGTAAAGATGGTAGTTTTCTTAACATGAGGATATGATCACTTTGATATGTCTAGGTGCACCAAATCTGCTATTCAGCAGCTTCTTCAGAGTGCTTCTGAGTTGGCGAATGCCAAAATTCTTGGAGAAATTGCTTTGTATGAGAGTCATACCCTATGAACTTTTTTCCATTATAGCCAAGCTTCATTGGCTGAAGTGAATGAAACTATTAGTCAGGAGAATAGTATTTATCTTGGAAGATACCTGACTTATAAGAATGAGACTTTCTAACTCAGTCTTATCTCTCTTTTAAATGAAGGTGAGCCTGAGAAATTGGATAGTGGTGTATCCAAGGAAATTTGAGGTGGTTGTTCGGGAATTCTTGGGCATGTATAAGCGATGTGCTCCACAACTTCGCATTGAAGTTTATGATCCTCAGTTGCTGGCTCTCCCTCAAGACTCCAATGATGCATATGTGAATACCATCAAGTGCAAGATTAATGACTCTGTAAGCCCCCTCACTTTTATAAGCTGTAGGTCTATGACCATGAGTTGAGACTGTTATCATTGGTAGATATTTGTAACAGGAGAGGTAAAAAATGCATGTCTGCACATCTGTAGGATATGATGCTTTCTTATGCAGAAACACTAAACAGTTCTGAAACCCTTGAATAAGAGTGAAGCATATCTCTGTGGATGGACCTAAATTCTCTTCTCTCTTCTTGGGTATCTATGTGTCCCCATATGCAGAAACTAGGGTAAAACATGTGTGAAGCTCCACAATATTCAATGCTTTACTTTGTGAGTTTCCATCTATGATGGCTGTCTCACCTCATGGTGTATTGTGTATTCTGTATTCTTTGCTGCTCATTTCGGTTCTAAGGCAAAGGATCCTTATTTTGATTTGTATTATGCAAGCATTGTGTTTCAGACAATTTGAAAGTGTATTAGTGCACATTATGTATTCATTGCATGCTTTGTTCCATTGTATTGTGTATTCTTGACTACTGAAACAGTGACTATAACAATATGAAAATGTTCTACTTCAAGCATGAAAAAAGATGGATGTAATGCTGTTCCATGAAAAAATACTTTCCCGAGTTACGAATTATCATTTTGCTCCCAAACCTACCAGTAAAAAATAACATATTTTTTAGTCAAGTACTGAGATATTCTTTCTGGACATTTGCTATGATGACCTGCAGTAACTTACAAAAGCTGCTGAACTGATAAGCTGATTGTAAGAAATTTCCTTCTTATATATCTTCTTGTATTAGAAGGGAATCCATTAGAGTTATGAAGTTGCCTATTAGAAAAATTGAAGTTTTTTATCCACATTTATGTAATTCTATGGAGGAGCCTATTCAGTCATGCAATTTAAAAAATAAAAAAATCTTTAGGGTTTTATTAAATTTAATTAAATTTCATGCATTTGTACATAAATTAAAGATTTGAAAAAATGTTTGATATACAGCTGTTTAACTTTTTCTGTAGGACAACAATATTTTTTGCCTGGAAGATAAGAAATCCCTAGCAACATTTGAGTATGCTTCCATAATAAACTAAGAGGAAATTTTCCTGCATCTGTAGCATATTTAAATGATGAATTGCCTGAAACAAAAGAAAGAGTGCTTTTTTTTTTCATCCTGACTTTTTAAATGAAAAAATGGTCTGTCATGCAATCCAGACTCATCAGAATGCAGTTAATTGTGTCAGGGATTTTGAATCAGTGCAGTGGTTATTGGAATGAAGTTTACTAATTGTTTCTTGTTTATGAAATAGGTTCAACTCTTCTTGCTTGTGTTTGGTTCCCAACGAGAGGACCGTTACAACTGTGTTAAACAGATGCTGACATGCAACCAAACCTGTCCATCTCAGGTGAGTATCAAGATATCTTATATTAATCTTGTCTTACAGTCTTCTTGAGGTGTGATATCTTATAGCAAGAGGGAATGCCTCTGACCTCTGAACAGTTCAATGTGTTCCAGTGGCAGTAAGGGCCATTCAAATGTTGAGTCTTGGTATTTGATGAACCTGCTCAGAGCTTGCACTTCCTAGAACAGGACATTTTATTTGGGGTGTTCGTTGGAAAGCTAAATGAGCTGGCTGTCATTGGAGAAGCAGCTCATGCAGACAGGTACTTGGCTACCTGCCAGTTGCCTCTAAGCTCCAAAATGATTTTATGACCATAAAGCCGTAATTTTAGCAACAGCTTTTCATTTTTTTCCTGTACTTGAAGCAAGTGGATGACATACCTCATGCCTCTGTGCTATGTGCAATGAGTTTTTGAAAAATCTAGTTTTCAGAGGACATCCCATTTCATGCAGTGAACATAACATATTTTTATCTTGAAAATGTGTGGAATTT
Source organism: Darwinula stevensoni (assembly GCA_905338385.1). NCBI lineage: Eukaryota > Metazoa > Arthropoda > Ostracoda > Podocopida > Darwinulidae > Darwinula > Darwinula stevensoni. The sequence continues at coordinate 18,964 of CAJPEV010001671.1, forward strand.
AAACTTTGTTGTCGTGAAATAGCTGTTGATATGAAAATCCAAAGTTATTGCAAAAAATTGAAGCATTGTTAAGCTTCTGACCTTTTCCCCTCTACCCCTTCCTACTCCCTGTTGAATTCTGTGAAGTGAAAGTAGGATTCTTTCCCATTGTGATGCCTCTTGTTTGTCTCTGGTGTTTCCTCAGATGAGACTTTTTAAGTCAGTAGGTGTGCTGACATGGCAATTAAGCATGTTGTTCTTCTCCACTTGGATTTAAATGTTTCTTTTTCTTGGATGATCAGGGTTGAATGAACAATACAAAGAGTGATCATATATCATGTAAATGCATAGGTTGTGGTGGCAAGGACAATCTCAGATCAGAAGAAGCTACGCTCTGTCACACAGAAGATCATGCTCCAAGTGAACTGCAAATTGGGTGGAGAGCTCTGGGCTGTTGAGATTCCTATTGTGAGTTTCACTGGACAATTTCCCCAGTGACCTTTCTTGTAGATATGGGATCCAGATTGAATGACTGTTGGATTCTATGTCTATGCTTTGCAGGCAAAATCACATGTGATGATCTGTGGCATCGACTCGTATCATGATGCAGCTCGGAAGGGGAAGAGCATAGGAGCCCTGGTGGCATCCCTGAACAAGCAGGTGACTCGCTGGCATTCCACAGCTTGTGAGCAGGATCGTGGGCAAGAATTGATAGACCAGCTTCGCACTGGATTCATGAATGCCCTTCTGGAATACCGCAAGGTATCTTCTGCCTTCTTGAGAGTCTAGAAGTCAAAGTCACTAGCACCATCATCCTGTCCTTCAGCTTTCTAATTTTCATGAGTGATGCAAATTACATGCAATACAACTTGTGTTATTGTTACAGATCAATCAAGCCCTTCCAGACCGAGTCATCATTTACCGTGATGGTGTCAGTGATGGCCAATTGGACCACTCATATCGGTATGAAGTACCACAGATCATGAAGGCCTTCAGTACCTTTGAGAATTACAAGCCAAGATTGTCATTTGTTATCGTCCAGAAGAGAATCAACACAAGGATCTTTTGTGCCTTGGTGAGAAAGATATTTGAGCATGTCCCTTTCTTGTGAGTTCTTTTTAGGAAATGAAAGGTTCAGATGCAAAGCAAGATAATCACTTACTGGAGTGTTTTTGTTTTAGAACAGTGCTGCTTTTTGTGATATTGTAATTTTGAGTGATATACCTAGGTAACCTTATAGTGTGATATATTTCACTGATGCTATAATTGTTGAGTTTTTGTGGGATTTTAATGTGTCTGCAGAGGGAAGAAATGGAAGTTTGCATTCCAATGTCAAGTACCATTCATGAAGTATGACATGAAGGATATATTTGCAGGATCATACCATAAAGAGAGATGAACAAGAGGTCAACAGAACATGTGGCAGCTAGCCAAATTTTGAGAAGTGGGTACTTAGGCTAATTGGAACCACATTAGGTGGCTAGCATTTATTTGAACATGTAAAAGGTTTTGCCCGTGTTCTCCCAGAATTTGTGAAACAATGGGCAGGGATAAGACAGGGAAATAGAGATGGCATCTGTTGCCTGATGTTAATTTTAATTTACTCAGAAAATTTAAATTAACCCATCTTTGTTTCATCTACTAAAACTCTGAGCTGTTTTGTTGTGCTTTCCATCCAAATTTTCATCTTTTGTCAATTTTTGTCACCCTCCCTGTTGTCCATCTTAGACACTTTGTCATTTAATTGCACTATTCAATTTACAAATCAAACTTAACCTATCAACGTCTTCAACTATGTCATTAGGTTCATCTGTAATTTGATGTTTCTTTGTTGAAAGCTCACATTATATGGAGTATGAATGGCAATTAGTCAAAATTAACATTCTAACTTCGTTCCCATTTTCATCTTCCCCATCAAAAATTTGTTCACCAATGCTTGAAAATATTTTTTGTTCTATAAAACTTTGTATACTTATTTCCTCAAATTGTTAGAAAGTTAGGAGCAGCAATCACTATTCATTATTATGTTGCTCTTTCTATTCCATTTTCTTTTTTTGAGCTTTTCCCCCTAATTTTTAGGGTCATGACATTACATTTATGCATAGTAATTTTTGGCACAGGATGGGTACCATGAGTACTGCCAGAAAGTTACCTGCATCATAGCAGAACATGTGTCAAATGCAAGAAGATTATCCATGGCCTTCAGTTACTTGAGGTTCCTCTGGCATGGGAAGGAAGAACTGATGGGAGTGTTATTTTGTATGAAATGCATAATTGTTGATATTCATATGCAATAGTAAGGCTCTTCTTGTGGATCTCCTTGCCTCTGATAAAGCATATGTGAATGCAGGAGTGAAGAATGGAAATTCTTTTGAGGGTGAATTAGATAAGAGAGAGACATCTCCTAGTTCATACCCAAAAGGATAGGATGCAAGGAGATGGGCAAGACAGGAGGGAAAGATTGTAAGGGATGGTTGAAGGTGATGGTTAGTGACATTTGGGCATTCTCCTCCATCATGTGTGGGACTTCGATGTATGGATTGCATGGGAATGTGTGCTTTTGCCTTGAGGACTATAAGGCGAAGGTAGAGTTTCCACAGTTTCCTGGATGTACTTGAAGTACTTGAAGAAACACCAGTGGTTGTCAGTCAGGGTATCCAAGGTATTTGTTGAAAGTTAGTCTTGGCCAAAGCAAAATCTGCTGCAAAATAACTGATTACATAGATTTCACTGTACCGGGTTAGCCCAAAGTTCTGGAACATGACAAATTTGGATTTACTCAGGAAGTATTAGAGGAATCAAGTTCAAATTTTTCATAGATGGTTATTACATATCAGAGTACATGTGGACAAAAAATTATTCAAAAAGGCCTCCACCAGCCTTGATGACACACTGGAGACATCACTTGAAGGCATTGGCTGAGGTGAACACATAATCCGTAGGCATTTTGGCCCACTCCTTGGTCAGGGCCGACTTGAGGGAGTCCAGATTCGGGTGGTTGATGCTACTGGCCTTGGTCTCCAAGTAGGCCCACACAGAAAAGTCCACGGGGTTCAGATCGGAGGAAGAGGGGGGCCACTCCTTGCTCAGAAATCCAAAATCTTGCTTTTTCAGCCAATCCTGAGTAGCCTTACCCCCGGGGCCCCCCCCCCCCCCCCCCCCCCCTCCCACTCCAAACGAAAGCGACGGCCCGGGTGACTCAGCGGGAACGCGCTGGAATCCCGAGGCCGGGAAGCCAGTTAAAAATCCCCATTGCGATGGGGAGTACCATCCCCCCCTGCCGGTGCCATCCCCCCCTGCCAGTGCCTCCCCCCCTGCCAGTGCCATCCCCCCCTGCCAGTGCCATCCCCCGGCGCTGGAGAACCCCTCGAGCCTCGCTCCTCCCCTTTCGAGGCATCTTCAAAACCCTCTAGGAGTACCGGCCTCCTTTCTACCGTCAGGCAAAATATGATGGCGGTGCACGATCTCGATAGCCGTTCGGGACGTCTCTGGCCGTCTCTGCCCTCATCTGATGCATGCAGACCGTCTTCATGTCTAAGAACGATGGGAACCGGCTCCATCCACGAGTGATCTCCCCGGGACGGGACAGAACCCTGCGACGCATCCGGCATTCGCATCTGCCGACGTGGAATCCCCCGGGTTCCTTCCTTTGCCTCCAGATGGCGAGCTCGGAACTCGCAACCGATTCTATATCGTTAGAGAGGTTCGATTACCTTCGACTCGGTAAACCAGCCGTGACTCTTGCAGGATTTTCGATCGGGCGATCGAGTGAAAGATGGAAGGGTTCGTCCCGTCGGGTTTTCTTTTTTAAAGGTGCAATAAGACAGAGGAATAGCGACTTGGATTCTGTCCCATTCTACCTACTCCCACTCTGTGACACATACCTGACCTAATCTCCCGAGGGATTAAGATGCTTAATCTCAAGATGCTTCATCCCTCCGTATCTCATCTGGCAAGAACACCGTGTCCAAATCCACAAAATTCCCATGACCCGGCGCTCTCCGCCTTTTTTCACCCATGGCACCCTTTTTTGGGGGAAGAGAGATTCGCGGCACCCCTGCCCAGTCCCATGAACCGTCAGAGCCAATAGTACATAGGTATACGAAAATGTTTAATCCAAGAAATTAATTCCTCTGAATTTATACACGGAAATATTTATCACGAATGCCAAGGCATTCACTTCAAGTCTATTTTCGTTAGGAGTGCTTGCTTTCCAACTGTCGCCTCAATTTACTGGGAACCCCTATTTGTTTTATGCAACGAAGATGACAATTTTCGATTGAATTTTCTCTTCGACGTACAATAAACTTTTACCTGCTGGGTTGCAACGTTGAAATTCTGAAAATCCCAGGGGGAAATGCAAGTAATCCGGTTTTTAATCGCAGAACGGAATCCATCGCAGACAGACAACTACGTAACTTGAACACATCTCGACCGATCGATAACGGAAAGGAATGCAACAAGCATGTTCTATTTACATCGATGAGTACCAGTCGACCCAAAGAGTCGACTGGTTGATCGACGGAAGGAATCAAATGGTGAGAGACTACCAGTCGACTATGAAGTTGGATTCCAAAGTAAGCAGTTTTTCTCGATTGACAGGGGAAAAAGTGATCGAGGGACATCGTCGCCCTCTCGTCCCATTCAGGTGAGAATCCCCTGCAAGGGACCACTGCCCTCACCCATTTCTACGATTCTTAAATCTGGACGTTCCGAGAGCCGACGCGTTCCGATCTTCACTGTCCCGTTTGGTCTTGCTTCTTTTCGGTTTGGGGGTTATTTCGCACTCAACGAAATATCGCATGCATGATTCGTACTTCGGCGAAGACAGAACGATCTCGATCGTTCCTTGCCTCTTCGGCCCCCGCGGAGACGGCCCCCTTTACATCCCCATCCCCGTATCCAAATGTCACGTGGTTTCGGGAGAATCCAGAAAGAATTCGTCACGAAGAAGAATCATCGTGCTGCTTCGCCGTTCTCGAATACGTCTGAATCGATTCCTGGGTTTCGTGCAGACCGAGGGGAAAGATGGCTCCGCGCAGTCGTCCGGATTTCCATTCGTCTCCTTGATTGAAATCCTCTTAATTATGATAACGAGGCCGTGTCCGAGAAAGCGTCCAAGGCCAGTTTGCAACACGTGGTGCCATCCGCCACGATCAGGAACCAAGGACGAAAACCAGCCGTGTTAATCGTGTTAACCAGAGGACGGATGGATTTCTTTTCCTTTCCAGAGAATCTCTTCGATGTGCGTTGCCGAATTACGAGCACACGTCTTCGTGAAAATGCACGGAGTATCAGACGCGAAAAGTTTTTCGAAGCAGAAACGGCTCGATTTTTGTGCGAAACTCCCCAAAACGGGAGTTTCGGGGCTTTATTTAGTCAAAAAACATCGAATCGAGCCATCGTCTTCGTCTCATCCGCCGGACGTGCCCGTATATTCGAGTTTTCGACACCCGAGCAAACCGGATTTTTCGTCACACTCGTCCGTTTCATCAATTTGTGACGAGCTGCACTTTTTGTCGTCATCATCCGCGGAAATTTCCATCCTCGATCCACAAAAATTCACACAAATCGACGCAAGTTTATTCAATCCTCGCTGCTTCTGAGGGCATTTCTCTCTTCGCATCCAGTTGAAACATGCACGCGTTACAACGTTACGTTACATTCAACCAATTTGCGGAAACGAAGGACAGAAATAGTTCCTCCACGGAAACAGGCGAATCCGCTCACTCCGTTTTGTTGTGTCAAATCTGTCATGAAATTCCAAATCCAACCTAAAAAAAACACTGATCTGAGGAAAAATAAATAAATAAGTCGCACTAGAACGACCTCAATCTCCAACTTGAAACAATCTCAACGTATTGTATCATAGAATGACCACGCTTTGACGGCGGAGAACACCTTTAGACCTGCAAACATGAACATAAACATAAAACACGGTTTCATTGAAAACATGAAACCGCGAGGAGGAGCGAGAACCGCAATAGGTTTTCCAGTTATAAATGTTAACTCGAAGATGATAAATGTAGTAGTAACGTCAACTACCGGGTCAGCCCAAAGTTCTGGAACACGACACATTTGGATTTACTCAGGAAGTATTAGAGGAATCGAGTTCAAATTTTTCATAGATGGTTATTACATATCAGAGTACATGTGGACAAAAAATGATTCAAAATGGCCTCCACCAGCCTTGATGACACACTGGAGACGTCCCTTGGAAGGCGTTGGCTGAGGTGAACACATAATCCATAGGCATTTTGGCCCACTCCTTTGTCAAGGCCGACTTGAGGGAGTCCAGATTCGGGTGGTTGATGCTACTGGCCTTGGTCTCCAAGTAGGTCCACACAGAAAAGCCCATGGGGTTCAGATCGGCGGAAGAGGGGGGCCACTCCTCCTCGTTCAGAAATCCAAAATCTTGCTTTTTCAGCCAATCCTGAGTAGCCTTGGCAGTGTGTGCTGGGGCACCGTCTTGCATGAAGGTCCAGGGCTTCTTGCCAAATTTCTTCTTGGCCCAGGGGGTGACCACATCCTCCAGGATGTGTTTGATGTAGAAATCCTTATTGACCTTGACTTCAGGGGGGACGAACATGAAGGGGGACTTGCCGGAGGCAGTGATGCCAGCCCAGACCATGACAAATGCCAGATGTTGCCTCTGGAAAGCTGTTTTCAGTTCTGTGGAGACCTGTTTGATGTCCTTGGCCAGAACCCTGTCATTGTGTCTGTTGTGGATGCGTTGGACGGTGAACATCTTTTCATCTGTGAAGAGAATGTCCTTCAGTTCACCTTTTTTCAGCTTTTTTAACATTTCCTTGGCACAGGCAAGCCTCTTGGCCTTTCTGTTCTCAGACAAGACCTGTCGTTTCTGGAGGGTGTAGGGCCGCATCTTCAGGTCATATCGGACTAATTTCCTCATTGTCGTAGCACCCATGCCGGACTCCTTGGCCATCTGAGTCATGCTCCTCTGTGGATTCCAACGAATCTTGTCTCTGATGGACCTGATGGCCTCAGGGGTATGTTTGGACCTCGGATGACCACTCCTTGGACGGTCAGCAGTTGAGCCTGTCTCACTGAACTGTTTCAGCATCCTCCAGACAAATTTCCTGTCGATGATGAGGCCCCGAAGTTCCTTCACAATCTCACTGGGACGCTTTCCAGCATTGTGCAGCTGCAGAATTGCCTCTCTCTTGGCCTCCATTTCCAGAAGGAGAAATCCAATATTTTGTTTTTTGCAGAGCCAACAGAGTAAACAAACTAAAGAAATTGTTGGAACATTTTTCCTTCACTCCTACAACCACACAAACGAAAAAGAATATTGATGTTCCAGAACTTTGGTACACTGTTAGCTTATGAAAGTTATGTATCCATTTTATGATGAATTCAAAGGATTTGCCTTAGAGAATGGATGGTTGATTGGCAAAAAAAGCTGGAAAGGTTGAATAACTTACCGTCTGAGATCCTGTAATCATTTTTGGTTGTCGTTTTTTTTCTCCTCCATATCACTCTTATTGTTGAGTCATTAAACTCTCTCTGTGCATATATGTCATGTTCTGACTTGTATCTGAAAGAAGTAAAGTGGCAGGGATGTAATTTGTTGCAGGGTGGAGGAGAACACATGCGGTTTGAGAACCCACCACCTGGCTCTGTCCTCGACCATTCTGTCACAAGATACGATTGGTATGACTTCTTCCTTGTCAGCCAACATGTGCGACAAGTGAGTTCTTTCACTGGCATACTAGTTCTGATTCCCAATTCTTTTATTCCAATGTGGAATGCAAGTGATATTGTGGAATGGATGGCTTTTAGGGAACTGTCTCACCCACTCATTACATCGTTCTCCATGATGAGAGTGGGTTTGATGCAGATAAAATGCAGCGACTGACATACAAAATGACCCATCTATACTACAATTGGCCTGGAACCATTCGAGTCCCTGCTCCTTGTCAGGTATCCCATTTCATTTTTCAACTTACTTGTGTGGGCCTCAAGTCCATTAGATATTTTCATACCCTCTCAATGAAATATAATAATTCCAGTTTAAGAGCACCCTAAAGGTCCTGGCTGAAAGTGTTATAGGAGAAACCTTGTTGTTAGATTTTTTCAGTGTTGTCTTTTTGCCAGGAACAGCTTGAAAACTATTGGGTTTTATTTCATTATGGTAATCCATGGTTCAGTAGTATTCCCCAAGAAGTAAAGTAAGTTTGACCTTTCCAATATGAGACTGAAGGGGTGGCATTGGTTCAAAACTGGAACCTTAGACCATGAAGCACTTGCCCTGAAACAGGACATCCATTCAGATATTTCCAACTCAATTGTAATAATGACAGCCAATTTGTTGTTTAATTGTAGCTGATATTGTTACTGTAGAAAATCTTAAAGCTTGAGTTTGTTTTTCACATGGGGTAACATGAATGTTTTATGCAAAAGAACCTGGAAGAATGGGCAGGAAATAATTCAGTACTGAAAGGGTTTGTATTGGTTGACATTAACTTGCATACAGACAGTTTGCACATTGGGTCAACTCATTGAAAGCTCTTGAAAAAATATGGTACTTGTTCTATCCTGTGTGGTCTTCAAGATTTGTAATAAATAATGAATTCCCTTGTACTTTTATCTCCCTAATAAGAATACTCAAAAGTGGCAGGAAATATAAGAATACATGCAGAAGTTATGGTGTAATTTTTTAAATTTGGCTTAATGTGTTTATGCTTCCTTTCAGGGTAACAGTGAAGGAAGCTCACTTATTATGGTGGGCTTGGGATCAGGTCACAGATCTGAGCTCTGGAATAATTTATTGAGATTAGGTTTCAGTTTTGGTTGGGAATGTCTCTTAGCAGAGAAGGTGTCATAGTAAAATTACCCACCAGTGATTTAAACCAGGACTTAGCAAAAAAATTCTTGCTCTGTTCCTGTTTTTTTGTTCTGGTTTCATTTCAGTTCTGAAGCCCTGGTTTAACCCTTTCAGACCTGGCATCCATTCCAATGGACATTGCATTTGCATTGTGTCTATGGCAATTTCTTAGGATTCTTGCAACTTTGCGCGCCATATTACGCTAAAATGGGCACAATTATGCATGGCTCAATTCCATCAGATGCCTTCTTTCACTCATTGTTTTGTAATCTTCTGTTATTTAATTAAATGTATAATATATACAATATGGTATTACAGTGAAAACTCACTTGTCGCACATGTTGGCTGACAAGGAAGAAGTCATACCAATCGTATCTTGTGACAGAATGGTCGAGGACAGAGCCAGGTGGTGGGTTCTCAAACCGCATGTGTTCTCCTCCACCCTGCAACAAATTACATCCCTGCCACTTTACTTCTTTCAGATACAAGTCAGAACATGACATATATGCACAGAGAGAGTTTAATGACTCAACAATAAGAGTGATATGGAGGAGAAAAAAAACGACAACCAAAAATGATTACAGGATCTCAGACGGTAAGTTATTCAACCTTTCCAGCTTTTTTTGCCAATCAACCATCCATTCTCTAAGGCAAATCCTTTGAATTCATCATAAAATGGATACATAACTTTCATAAGCTAACAGTGTACCAAAGTTCTGGAACATCAATATTCTTTTTCGTTTGTGTGGTTGTAGGAGTGAAGGAAAAATGTTCCAACAATTTCTTTAGTTTGTTTACTCTGTTGGCTCTGCAAAAAACAAAATATTGGATTTCTCCTTCTGGAAATGGAGGCCAAGAGAGAGGCAATTCTGCAGCTGCACAATGCTGGAAAGNCTCGGTTTTAATCCTCGCCACAGGCGTCTGTGTGGGAGGAGGGAGAAGCAGAAAAAAAAAAAACAAAAGAACATCCTCCCGAACGTGTTTCTTGTCATTCCTCCTATTCAAAAGTATTTTTTAAAAAGTCCCAAGAGAAAAATTTTTCCCCCCTTCTCACCCTGAATTCGAGTTAACCGTGAGAAATTCGTTATCGGGAGTGAAAATTTCATTCGAGATATCCGGAAATTCGAGATAAGCGAATTCGAGTTAAACGGAGCATTTAACATGGTGTCCTACGGGGTTCCGCCGGGACCAAGCTTTGAACTTCGAGATAAGCAGAATTTCGACTTATCAGGATTCAAGTTAACAAGTTTTCACTGTATATGGTAAATTTATAGAAAATATGAAAACTACATATAAAGCATTAAAATTTCAATTACAATCATGAAATAGCTCAAAAATGCAAAAAATGATATTCCAATAACGGCCTTAATACAGGTCTGAAAGGGTTAAACATGGCAAAAATCAGAATATCAGTTTTACTTCTAGAACTAAAAATTGTATGCTCTAAAGAGTATTCTTTAGTATTCTAGAAGCCCTCAAGGATGATAATTTTCTTGAGTGTGATATTTTTAATAGCCCTCAGTGGGCTGCAACCTGGATTTTTTGTGCATTAAAGGCATTTACATAACCTAATAAAGTTATTATAATATGAGTAAAAATTTAGAAAATACTTTTGCATTTATTGTAAAACTGTAAAGAAAAACATAGTTTGTTTTAAATTGTTACATTTAACACCTGGTTTGCAGTTTACAGTTAAACAAATTCACAGTTGGGTAAGTAAAACAATCTTACAATTTGTATCATTTACATGAATTTGTATTTCATCAAATCTCATGTCCAGCTAGGTTGGACATTGGACCCTCTTGAAAATGATAGTGTTCAACCAGATTGGAAAAAGGACTAGAAAGGATTAGTGCTATGAATTTTTTCAAAAGACAAGAGGGCAGTCACAATGTTTGTTTTTTTTCCACAAGGGCAATAATGCTGCCACCATTCATAAGCAGTTGCAGGAAATATTTGTAGTGTTTATCTGTTCTGTTTCAGAAATACAGGGTGATTTTTGAAACATCTGACACTTTGAAATTTATATATATATTTTTTATTTATTAATATAATATGACATTTGAACAGTACCTTCTCTACACTTGGGAAAACATTGTGAACAGTTGGCAACCCTGCAACTATTGCAAGTCAGTTATTTAAGATGACATCCTATACAGTGGAGCAGAAAGTGCTTATAGTGAAAACATTCTATTCTTCTTGGAGTTCATGTGTTTTTGTGCAAAGAAAGTTTTGTGAAGAGTTTAATGTTTGTGGCACACCATCCAGAGACAGTATTTACTTTTTTTATTAGAAAATTTTGAAGTGTTTGTGATTTGCAATTGAAAAATAAAGTCAACAGATTTCAACGGATATCCTATCCAAAGTTCTGCAAAATTTTGTTCTTCATTTGTGGAAAGTTCAAGAGCTAGGAGGATGTCACATAGAGCATGTTCTACACTAGGAAACAAATTTCCCAAGTGTACAGAAGGTACTGTTCAAATTTCATGTTATTATGTTTATAAATAAAAAACCTATATCAATTTCAAAGTGTCAGATGTTTTTTTTAAATCACCCTGTATAACGATGTTATGTAGAAAGCTTAAATTCCCCATAGATTTAGAATAAACATAGCTGTTGAGCCACTCAGTGACATTGCTGTTCCTCACATAATGAAAGAGCAATGTCTCAGTGAATATCCACCATATTTCAACCAGACTCATCATTCAAGTCTTATCTAGTGGTCTAAATGCATCTGTCCACCCCCCTCCCTCCCCCAATCCCCCAACCCCCCAAGAGGAAGATATGGAAGTTCAAGCCCATCCTGTGTTCCCCCTAACCAAAATACTGACTGTGCATGTATTTGTAGGATTGAAAGAAATGAAATGATCATCATTTGATGAAATGCAAATACCTTTTCTCATCACCTCCTTTCTCTTTATTTTCTTGCAGTATGCTCACAAACTGGCCTATCAGGTGGGCCAGAATCTTCACAAGCTGCCTAGGAAGGAAATGAGTGACAAACTCCATTTCCTTTGAAGCGTCATTTTGATTTTTGGAATCTCATCACTGCCTCATGAACAAACCTTGAACTTGAAGAGCAGAAGGAGTTTATCTCATGAAAAATCCATCTTTTTGTGTCTTACAGTGCATTCACTTAGTGCAAGATTGATCTTGGTTTGTTACCATATTTTCTGTCTCAGGATCTAAAGATGGATGATTTTGTTCCTGTTGTGTCACCACATCCCCCTCTCTTCCCCAGTTCTCAAATCTTTTGATTATTATATATCTCCAGAAGTGGGAAGATGAAACTATTGTTGGGGAAAAGATTAAGCCATTTAGTATTAGTTTCATACTTTCCTTCAACACACCAAGTGAACTTCAGCATTTCTTGTGCGCTTTTTTTAAGTTCACCTTATTCCTGGATCTGGAACCCAAAACATTGGGTTTTTTTTTTAGTTCTAAAGAAAATTTGGAAGAAAATCTTTAATAATTCCTATTGGTTCTACAGTTGCAAAAATGTATCCCACTTCCACATTGCAATCAGACTCAGAAGCAGACCTTTGGTCACAGCCTGAGATAGGTGGTGTCAGTTTTATGTCCTGCAGCAAACGTTTCATTGCATATTTTTAAAAAATTGAAGATTCTACAGTTTATACTTGTTCATGTGTCAAGTGGTCATTGTCTCAAAGAGAGGACATAAAGATGTGTGCACCTAGATGGTTGAATTTCATTATTTCCTTTTTGAACCTAGTCCACCGTGGAAGTGGGATAAAACTTACCCATGAGAAGCTTAGGCCAGAAGTGCAAGATTATTTATTCATGATTATGGGACTTCAGTTGTAGAATCACAAAATTTATATATGCAACAGAGCAACTTGGGAGTAATTGAGGTCTTGAATCTCTCAGGACTTCTCAGAGGTTTGAGGATGAAGACCTTAGAGGAAACCCAGTACTGCCGATTTGAGTGTTCATCATATCCTGCAGGAATATATTTTTGTGTCCGTCGTGGCAAATAAAAAAAAAAACCTCTTGTGTTGAACTGAAGGAAGGATTTACATTCAGTGTGAATTCGGTGGGAGAAATGTTATTTTGCAGTGGAGCAGCTGCAGTGAGAAAGAGGCTGCCGGGTCCGTTCCTTCTCGAGACAATCACGAGCCGTGTACATGGCGCAAGCCTGGCCTTAGTGTATCTGTCTTCGTTTTTTTTGTATCTTTTGCCTTTTGCTTTCCTTTTCTAAGACAAGAAATAAAGGGACTTTGTTTTGCAATGGTTAAAGCCATATTTTTTACGTTCTCCCTGAGAGGGTGTCATGTACCCTCCACACAGCATAGCGTGGATGGAAAAAATGTGGGGGGTGGGGGGGTGGGGGGACGGTAATTTTAGAACTAGTATTCTCATGCGTTTTATGGGTCTTTTCCTTCCTTTTGCTTTTTTTTTAAAGTGGGGAGCACGTGCCCCCCTCCCTCCGACGCTACGCCGCTGCCTCCACAAGGATATATTTTTCGGAGGTGGGTAAGAGCGCAAGTTCAAGGGGAACGAGTAGGTATCAACTAGGGCTGCCACGATAGATCGATACATCGATACCTCTATCGATGGTTGGTGATATCGATTGTTTTCTCCGACCATCGCAATGTATCGGCAAAAGATTTCAAAGGGGAAATGTCCGATTGGGTTGAGACGAATACAGTACAATACAGTCCGCCCCGGGAGGGGAAAGGAAGAGGCGGCGTGATTTTTATCACCATCAAATTCTGGAGATGCTGAGCGACTGACTATAAGCAAGACGGGAAGAAAAATGTCGGATCGGAGACAGGAAGTGGGAAAGGAGAGGGAGGGAAGACCGAGATTACTTTTTTCTCTTCTGTTTCAGTCTTCGGCTCGATCTCATGAGGTGCATGGTGCGAAAGTGGATTGTTCTTATACTCCCTTGATTTCGAAACGTACATTGGTTAGTCCCCTCTCTATATTTCTGTCTTTCTCTTTAGTATGCAGGCTTAACTTTCTTAATTTTTAACTTGCCCTGGGGCGTTTTATCTCTACTTAAGGTGAAATCTGTGAATTTTGGATTCATGTAACATGGACGTTGCTTATTCTAGGGGCTGTAGGGATGTTTCGGCAACTGCCGGTATGGCACCATCGGCAGGTTTCCCATCTGCAGGTGCCGATGTCCAAAGAAGACCGTGTAGAACGAAGAAAACGAGAGAAAAAAAATTACGTGAACGGGCTTAGGTAGCTGATTCTCAACGGCAATAAGGAAAAATTAAGGTTGTCCTGATGCATCCATCGATGAATGAATGTCATCTCCGACAGTTTTTTGTAAGTTGCATTGTATGTTTCATTACTCCTTGCGAAGGTCACACCTTTCCCCCGCACCCCCCGATCACAAGCGCGAGATTATGGAAGACGTATTGAGGTCCGCGCTCCGATCGAGGCAAGTAATGATAGAAGACAAACGTCCGCCCGATTGCGGCGAGAAAAGATTGACTCCTCTGGCCCCCCCCCCCCCTCCCCACGATGCATCGATACACTATCGATAGTTCAGATGGATGCATCGATGTTTTGAAAACTGCTATCGTGAGAGCCCTAGTACCAACCATAGTCAACATATAATTGTTCTCTTACAAGAAACTCGATTACTTCATGACACTTCTGAAGTGAATGAGGTAAAGTGCTGAGTAAATTTCTGATGTCTTTATGAGGAGTCGTATTTTCACAAGAGGCACCTAGTCGAGGGGCGAGTTCCACCAGGAGTGGTACTTGTCCATTTGCTCAAGTCCTCCTGCTTGGAGAAAAAATAATGTTGGAACCGAGGAGCGACAACCGCAACTTTTTGCCATCTATGAGTGGGCACTCGACGATGCAGTTCAGCTGAAATCTAAAACAAACTGCAGCAGCGAAGTAACCTGCCTTGGAGCCATTCCGACTTAGATCAAAAGCCGATTTTATCCAAACTTATCACGAGGCGTGAGAAAAGGATGGATTTTTTTCCTCTGTTGTCGACTTTATATGCGTCTCAAGTTCCACGGTCGTCTTTGGCTTGGATGGTATCACCCCGGTCGTCCTGCATTTCATCTTCATCGATCCTTTTCATGCTCTGATGTACATTTGCCGACATCGAGCGTCGATGACATGGAACGCTGACTCCATCTTTACCGTTAACATACGCTGGTTTCTGACATGAAGGAAATTTCGTGCTAGACCCCCCTCCAACCATGAACGGGATTTCCGTTTCCTTCGCGTTTCGGTTCTAAGGAAGGTCTGGAAGCGGGACTCAACGCCTCCAGGCTCCATCCTCCAGGCCAGGCTCCGTCTCGACGAGCGGCCCCGTTCTGTCGCAGAAGGCGTCTTACCCTCGGGCGACACCAACGCCCCCCGACGAACCTCCCATCGACTGTCGTCTTCGTTACGTGCAGAAGATGGCGCGACGAAAGGAAATCCGACTCGATCCTGTTGTCATCGCGCCCTTCCCGTCTCGGCGATGTGCTCGTGGCCCGTCGTTCCGAATCGTCCCAAGGTGCCTTCGCCTTCCACTTCTCTTCGGGAAATTTTCCCCCGTGGGGTGAGATCGCTCCTCGGTCTTCTTTTCTCGTGACTACAGAACGTCTCAGTGATTTCGTCTCTCGCTTCTTCCACTTCAAGCCTCTGATGTCACTTGTGGTATCTGGGTTATAGGGATATCTTCCCCCAGTTTTTATGAAATCAGTTTGTATGGACGCGGAGTATCGTAGACGATTAACTGTACATCGCATTGCACCTTTATAATCATTTCGTTCATCAAATCGTCGCTTTAGTCCTTTCGAATCGTCCAAGTACACAGTGACCCATAACGATTCGCCATTTTGGCCTTAGTTTCGAGAGGCCTAGAGACTCCATCGGCTCCATCTTCGCTCGACAGTTTCTTCATACGCGATCTGGAAATTATAAGGCGCTCAGTGTCTCGGTATTCAGGGGTTAACTTCTGACCAGTGGCGTAGCGAAGGGGAGGGGGGGGGGGGCTTCAGCCCCGCCAAGTTTGGTTCAAGCCCCTCCCAACTCTGGTCAAAATGTCTCCCCCCCCCATCCCCCCGCGAGAAGTAAGGGTAGCCCCCCCCCCCATTGCCGAAATACTGGCTACGTCACTGCTTCTGACAGGTTTTTCGTGGAGTTTTTAGCGAGTCCTGCTCTGGACGGCACAAAACCGACCGCGTTGGAACCTTCCATCAGTGAGATCACGATCCCACGAGAAACCGTGAACCGACTCCATGATATCCGGAATCGTAGTACTACGTAGTACTCTCTCCTCACGCCTCTCGCATCGCAGCCCATCCCACGACGTAGGCCTCATGCCACCATTCCAAGAAAAAACTCCTCTCGCTCGAGTGGATATTGTCCTCTCTTTTCTTCGTTCCTTGCTCGAAATTCCTTGCCCCGATCACGGTGAATTCCTTACGGTTGGAAGGTCTCTTGCTTCCCCCTCATTTAGGATATAAAACACGACGACTTGTGTTGGAGTTTCGATCGGGCGATCAAGGAAATGTGGAAGGAATCTCAGTCCACTGCCTCTCTACCACTATTTTTTTTTTGGAATGGTGTATGATTGGTGTATTGGTGCATTTGGATTGATCTATTGACCTAGGACTATCCCCGATTGTTCGTCGTACGACCCAGGTCATCCTTGCTTACGAGTGGATGAACCGAGGCATGAGAAGCGGGAAAGGGCCACCGCATCCCTTCGCATCCCACCGCGGCATCATCGTGGCAGGGCTTTCGTAGCTCTCGCCTCGGTTATCACCGGGGAACTTCTCGAGCAGGTACCGATCACCGTTATGAAGGACCATGAAGTATGATACGGAGTGAGGGAATTCGTGGGATCTGGGAGGGATTTCTACGTCCTCATTGTTCCTTTCAGGTGCGCGTATTTATCTTACGAGTCAAACGAGCATTGTACTTAGCAGAATCTAATGAAGTGAAGGTTACACGAAGAAGGAGATTCGGTCGACTAAAACGGGCCTCGTCGGCAGGCGGGCGAGTCTCGAGAGTCTCGATATTCAGGCTCTCGGACCCAGGCGAAGTTGAGGTGGGTATCCGAAAACGAGCGAAAGGTCTCCAGCTGTGTAAACCAAGTCCGTTTTGGTTATTCGCCTCCCCCTTCCTGTAACGCAATCCGAGAGCAGCCGAAAAAAAAAACCTAGCATAACGTACAGGGTGCCCACAATGTCCCGTTGCCCCATAACGTACAGGGTGTCCACAATGTCCCGTTGCCCCTATGTTTCTTTCTTTGATGCGCTGGCCAATAACTGAAATGTATGACATCGTGATGATAGGAATTATTTACGTACAAATGAGCAGGTTACACGCATTTTAACAGTCCGTTCCTAGTCGGACTCAATTTTTACGGTCCAGTAAACCAGGCCACTTATCTGCATATGCTGCAGACCTGGTTTATTCAGGAGCTCGAGAGTGGTTTACAAGCCAGGAAGCTTTGTTTCAACAGGATGGAGCACCAAGGGCGGATACAGGGGGGAGGCGACCGCCCCCCCCCCATGGCCTATAGTTGGCATTCTATTTTTTTCTTTTTTTATAGCTTATAGCTTCTACATTTATTTTTATTGGGGCCAGTGAAATAGATATTCAAGTTTTTAACCCCAGACGAGAAATGAAAAAGGCGATAGGGCGGGGAGTGATGGAAGGCAGGAAGGGTAAGGTAGGAATGAGGGGACCGCCCCCCTATGAAAAATTTCGTTATCCGCCCCTGTGGAGCACCTGGACACTTTGCCCTGTCTGTACGTGAATATCTCAATGACGTGTTTGTGGACCGTTGGATCGGTCGTGGATCCGTTACTCTGCCAGCCCCCATTGCGTGGCCAACACGAAATCCGGATCTCTCCTCGTGTGACAACTCTCTGAGGATTTGTGAAGAGAACGGAACGGTTGGCTAGCGATGCTAAGAAGAACCCTAAGGCTTTTTATCAGTATGCTAGTGGTAGGTGTCAACAGTCGATCGGGCCGCTAATGAATGAAAAGAGGGAGTTGATTGCAAGCGATAAGGATATGGCCAGTATACTTAACGAGATCTTCGCGTCCGTTTTCACTGTGGAATCCGACTCGGCACCGACTTTGGAGGAGGTGACCTCCGCTCGCATCGAGGATATTTCCATCACCGANGAAATCGCCTCTTGATATCACTAACTCTCCTGACTCCTGACACAACAGAGGAGCTTAGCAAGCAGTCAGAGATGCATTACGCCTCGTCACTGCATCCATGCTAAGGAAGACGTGACACCCAACAAGGCGACGGATCATTCTCTGCTATGAAAATGATGGTGCTCGTACTGATCCTCTGGACAGCTAAATGTGCCTGACCTGCTCATTTGTACGAAAGTAACTCCTATCACCACGATGCCACACATTTCAGCTATTGGTCAGTGCATCGAAGGAAAAAAAGCAGAGGTTACGGGACTACGTGAACACCCAATACAATGACACAAGACTGCTGATGTAGATCGATTTTAGATAGATTGGAGAATGGAAAGGGAGGGTGAAGATAGCCTGGGGCTGTGCCAGTAGGCGTGAAAACTTGGCTCTACCGTGCCAGTAGGAGGGTGGAAGGCGGCGGAAGGCGGTAGAAGGTCGCCTGCCTCGCTTTTTTATTTTCATTATTGAAAAAAATATAATTTTTTATGATTTGGTGAACTTCTTGTTTCTCGTTTCCACTCTCGAGATTTTGGAACGCGAGAATTTTTCGTTTCGATTCTGGAAATCACGGGACCGCAGATTCGTGTTTAGCCATCGGATTTTGCTTTGCTTCACCGACCCCTCGAGGAAGGTGAGGAAAGCTAGATGGGACCCGAGATTCGTGGTTGAGACAATCTGCGTCTTTGCTTTCTCAGACCCAGACCACCTTGCTCCCTCAGTGTGTGATCGGAGTGATCTTCACCAGAGCGCGGCGACGAGGACATCGTGGATGTCTCGCCCACTACCCACACCCCCTCCCCCCCCCCTCATTATATGGCCGAAGGCTCTTCGAAAGGGCGGTGGTCAAATGAGTGTAATAAGGTAAATGATGAAATCGCAGGGTTATCCGACGGCACGTTCAACTCTATGAACGGCCGTCTGTATGATGGAGAGTGAATCAGTGGTCGCCCGACCGAAAACAAGCGTTTAGTTGCTTGCATCCCACCCACCTTCAGCCGAGGTTGTCGGGGGAACGCGGAAAAAAAGGAAGGATCCTCCCTGCCGATTTTACGGTGACTTGGGACGATAGAGGAATCGTGGTCCTCCGCTCATCGCGTCTTGTGGATCGCATAACCGCTTAAATCGGCATGATGGTGGAGTGGCTAAAAGAAGTCTTGCAAAGCGCGTGATCGGTTAAGATCGGCTTGTGATCCGTGGAGAACCTGTCTCAATCTTTCGTTTTACGTCTCCCTTGATTTCCCTATTTATGGCTTCCGCCAATAACAATGGAATACGAACAAGGCAGTTCGCAATGAGATAGGTCGGTCATACCCTCGTCGGGAGCACTCCTATAATTCTTGGGATCTCCTCCTGGTCGGTGGTACGGGCGAATGGACGTCTTCTTCAGGGTGATAGGCACCTGTCACCAATTGGGGGTAGGGCAGGAGGCTTTCAATTGTCCGACGCAGTACTATCTGGTTCTGACAACTCTGCTTACCTGGAAGCATCCCCCTTGACGAGTCGTGAGCCTCACCAAGTTACCATCGTCGTGGTCCATCAACCTCGCGTTCTTGGAAAAATAAAATAATCCTTGGATAGGCCTTCATCCCTCACGCAGATGTCTTGTGACTTGGCGATCCGCTTATTGCAAGATTAAATCGAGTCGATCAAAAACATGTGGAATTTCTCTCCTTCACTTCATCGACAGGCACCAAAAGCGTTATGTTAAGAAACATTCCCCCTTTCGGGCATCTCTCCGATATCGAAAGCGCCCCAGTACCGACAGCGCTCCATAGACCCTGTGTTGAACGAGGCATCGGATAACCTTGGGATTTCACCATCTGACCGTTTTAGAAGGGCCTTAGGCTATATGGCTTTAGGCAGGGAGTGGGAAGTGGGTGGGATAAGCGCAATGTGCTCCCCGCCGCCACCCCCTCCGACCTCAGTTGCGTCGACGCCATGGGATTCTCTCCTTGGCTTCGGCGATGGACGGTTTGCCTCCCCAGCTTGTTTCTGGGTGACTCAGTGGTTTTTCACCTTACCCCATTTGTTAGTTCCTTCGTTTCATGCATTTCTTCAAACCAAGGTTAGTGTAAATAATCCATCCTACATTAGGGTCGAGTTTAGAACTCACCCTAACATCCCTCGAATGAATGAACCGTACAGAGGGGACTGGGTCCTCGGAAGCGGAGATGCAGCGTATCTCAGCCACGAATAGCAGGTCCCACATGGACCCTGGCCAAGTTCCTCGAAGGGTCGGAGAAGCAGTAAAGTCCCAAGATCAAGATCACCCGACGGCTGAACGCGTGAGTCTGGCTCGTGCGATTTGCAGAACCAAAACGGACTTCGTGTGGCTAGGGTTACCGTACGTCCGGACTTTTCCTGGGCATGTCCTCTTCGCTTTCCGTCCGGGAGGAAGGCGTCCTATAGGTTACCACCATACGTCCGAATATTTCCCCTGAACTTGTAATCCTATTTCGCCTTCAAATTTCTGTCCGACTGCTAGGCGTCCTCTTTTTGGCTGTCCGATTCATGGTAACCTTACTTGTGAATCTGCAGGCCTTTTGCCACGATTTTAGACATTCAGTCGGGGAACCTCGGCTTCGTCTCGGTCTCAGAGCCTAGATATCGAAGACACACGCCTGCCGATCGGTGCGTACGTGAGACCCGTTTTAATCATCCCTCTCCCTCGTGTCACCCTCGGGGATAAGTCCCCCAAAACTCTGCTTAACGCCACAGAATGTCGAGGGAGTTTCTCTCGCTCTCAACTTATCATTGTTCAACATAGATGTTAAGAAACCGTTAGCCTCGCTGGCTAGAAAGTTCCATACTGCAGAATATCGAGTACTTGCAGAAAGCCGCTTGACGAGATTTGGACTCTGAGACACACTCCGCGACAGGTCCGTTCAGGGGACAGAAAGACCAAGCGAGCAGCCAGCCGGCCGGGACATTGCGGGCGTGACGTCATAATCGCGAGCTCGAGACGTAGCTCTTCGCCATAAAGTTTTCATGGTTTCACTTTTTTTTCACCTGACAGGTACGGACGTACATACAGGGTGGCCCAGAAATAGGGCAGTTAGTGGTACAATCAGCAGTCGCTACAATTTTTATTTGCAAAACTTAATCTTTAGTGATTCTGAAATTAAAATTAAAAAATCAATAATCAAAATAATAATAAAATAATAAAATTGTAGTGACTGCTGATTGTACCACTAACTGCCCTATTACTTCTGGGCCACCCTGTGTACGTTTTCGAAAATTTCCACGTGGCACTGCCGAATATATATATTAATGTCAGTGGAAGTTGCTGCCATGCCGTAGCGACATTTCAGTCTGCTTTACAGTGGTTATGAATGCCAGCAACACATCAGCTGATATTTTTCTCGATTGCGGTCCTCCTGACAAACCCACGTTCACTAAGAAAGGCAGAGTTGTTGCATCGGACTAAATTGCTAATTTAACTTTCAGTTGTGGTGGATCGAGTGACGGAAGATGTAGCAGTGCCGATATTTTCGAATTATCTGATGAAGATGGGTGTCTAATAGCCATGATTTGATTGAGAATATAAGTACATCAGCAGCTAAGAAGAGCAAAGTGAATTATTGGTATGGAGAGGGAAAAAATAAACTTATCTGCAAAGTTTCATCAACAAACAAACGAAAATAGTGGTAGGAGCGACAAAAGTATGCTTATTCTTACAGTCTGTAGCTGTTTTAAGGCAGCGCTGGCTATGCCTTAAAAGCACACCGATCAGAAGATTAATTTCCTTTTTTGGAACTCTCCGCAGCACCCTCTCCGTATCGTAGGCCGACCGCAGATCGAAACGGAAGGGACTGAGGAAAACCAATACGAAAGGAGGAGAGGGCAGACAGTGCCAGGGGCAATTAAGTGGTTTCGCCGAAGGCGTTCGTAGATGACGGGACGAAAACGGAGGGGAAGTTCGCGACGCGCGTGCCATTCGTGTGCCTTGCCGAATGCATCCTACGATTATCGCGGTTGCTTTTCATTTCACGAAAGGGAGAAATACTTGCAGGGTTGCGTGCATACTCTTTTTTTTTTCACTCGTGAGCAAACGGAATGAAGGGTTGGAAAGTGTTCGGACGGACTCGGTGCTACAGCTGTGCTGGCGCCAGACTCGGACACGGGCGGTTTCATCTTTTCCTTCGTCTCCTCGGTCTGTTTACAGCCGCGTCACTCCCGATGCAGTGCGATGGCTTTGGGTAAGTGCCTACAAATATCCCAGTGTTTGCATGCGACAGGAGGAAAAACAAGAAATACTGCGGAGTGAAAACATAGCGTATTCGGTGTCACCCAAGAGCCCGAAATTGATGCTCTCGATCATGAAATGAGCATGGGTGGAGCTCAAAGAGAGCGACAGACGGCATTTCTTTTGTCTGTTGCGCTCATTTTACAACTCTGCTCGTTTCAAGCCATTGGCACCATGACTAAGCAATTGTCCCATGAATTGACAAAATTTTCGTGGAACCGCTCGATGAGCTGTTACAGAAGTAAAGCACAACAATTTACCCACAGAGTCTGACAGTTATTCAGAAAGAAGTCACTGTTAGAGATATCTAGAGTATCTTCCGGAGATAAAAATAAAAACTTGATATCTTAATTTTCTGACCATGAGACCGTGAGATATTTTCTTAAAATAGCTTTTTCTTGATTATGCTGCTTCTAGCATTATGGGGGGAAATATTTACAAGGAAAAGTCGTTCCTTATTTTGAAAAGGAAATCGATGCTCTTGCTAAAGCTGATCATCCCATCCAAAGAAAAAACTGGAATGGAAATCGAAATTGAAACGTAGAAACTAGGAATTCGAGAAAATGATTTTAAAAAGACGCGTACTTTTCTGAGGAAGGCTCCACTTTCCACAGTGCGTCGGTTTACTATTTTCCGAGAGCTCCTTTTTAGCAGTAATTTTTTGCGTTTTGGGGGGATCAGCGACCGCAAGGCCGACGGCCTGCGGGCGAGCGCATCCCTCCTCGGAGAGGCTCTTCCATCGTGAGGACGAAGGAACGAACGGCGAGGGAGGACGACGGGGGGTCGTCGTTGCCACGCATCCGCCTTCTCCCGAACGACACGCTGACGTTTATTATCATTAAACATCGATTCACGACGAAGACGAGAAAACTTCAGATATGTCCGTGACGAAAGCGTCACGCACGAGTTACACTCGTCCAAAAAGGGATTCGCGCGATGCCCACCTTCCAATTTAGGATGGAAGGAGAAGGCAAAAGAAGGAAGAGCGGGGTGAAAGCGGAGGCGGGTGGAGGACCCTCTCCACGCGAGAGTGACGCGTGTATGTGCGGGCGGGTACACACCTAACACGAGATGAGTTTCTCACGTGACATGACGCGGCGATTAATTGCGTGCCGTCACCCACGACTCTTGTCGTTCGCGTCGACCCGACCCAAATATTTGCCCATCTCGACATGGATTTATGATTTCAAGAAGAGGATCGAGAATTTTTGGACCCGAAGACGCGGATGTGCACGCGCCATCGTCTGTGACGTCACGGTGCATTCGCGTTGTAGTGGCTCATCGGGCGATACAAAGCTCTGTTTAATCGCAGTTAATCCACGTTGCGGGTAAATATGGCGACCCGGAGAGAAGTCGAACATCACTGAACCCCTTCCGCAATGGTCAACATTTTTTCGATATTTCATAGGGCTGTCAATTCGATTAGATTAATCGAACGATTAATCGATCAAAGTATTATTCTCGATTAAAAATGATTAGTCGAAATTAATATTATTTTAATCGACACTCCAATCTCCCCCTGAATGCCTCTTCCCCTTAAAATTTGACTGTGTAGTTCATAGTTTTGCAAAACACCCGGAAACGGATGCTTTATTAAGGGAATGAAATGTAATGTTGGTTTATACAGTAGAAGGTAGTCGTTTCTTCAATGCTCACTCTTCCCCAAAAATGATATACTGTACTAATTTTAGAAAAAGGGAACACGCAAACGTGAATCCATCGCTCTCAGCTAATTCCAAAAAGCGTTCTTATCCACGAGCGTACTGGTCTGAAACTTGTCCATCCGGTTATCCGTCGGCCTAGGAAGGCCTCGTGCGTTTGGCGAAGGTAGCAGGGACCAAAGGCAAGGCGACCGAAAAGTCGCTGAGTGCGAGGGGGGAAAAGAAAAAGTCGTAGTGAAGAAGCCGCAAGGGAACGCGCAGAAGGAATATAGAACATGGGACAGGAGAGGCAGGAAAGAGGATCGTGTAAAGATTGAGGGAGTGAGAGGCGTACGCGTATGTGCGCCGGCGAAGGTCTGCGGGAGCCCCCGGAAAGTAACTGGGAGGGGGGAAAGGGGGGAAAGCCGGAAGCAGGCGAGAGAAGAGGAAGTGGAAGGGTGAAACCCTCTTCTATTATTTGCTTTTTTCTGTTCTTTCATCCTGTGTTGCCCGTGAATCGATAACGAATCTCCACGTTATAAAGTCAGTGTACTTCCAAACATTTAGGTTACATTTTTACATCCCCGTGATGGTTTGGCCAAATGGCTAGAGACCTCTGTGTGTTTCTTTGCTTAAATTCCATTATTTATCTGGCTAAGTTGCAATTATTCTCCCGATTGGAATGTCACATGTTGAAGTAGCGTGTGCACGGATAAGGAACTGCTGTTAGCGGTGCAGTCAACCCTAGCTCCACTCCTTTTTCTTAACCCAAACTCCCCGTAGCCTCGTCGAGTAATTCTCGAGACCAAAGTACAATAACTTCTAACTTTAGGAGACTCGAATTTGACCGTCACGGTTGGACCTGCTCGAGGGCGAGTTCGACCTTCAGTAGTGGGATTTTTTAACGTGCCACATCTCGAGGCGGGGGTGCCGGAGGATCTCCATTCGCAAACACGAGGGTCTTCCACTTTGGGTCTCCTGCCACGGGAGCCAAGCCTGGTTCTAACCGAACCACTCGTGTCCACGTTTACACTTCCCACGCCAATCTTGAGAGAACTCGGAGTCCTCTCGAGACTCGGGCCGATTGCAAAACGACATGAGGGGGGGAGCCGAGGGAATCCGCGTGCCCTCGTTTCCATACGTTTGCCTGCTGGGTGAATTTACTGTGGTTCTTGGAACG
Organism: Darwinula stevensoni; assembly: GCA_905338385.1. Classification (NCBI taxonomy): domain Eukaryota; kingdom Metazoa; phylum Arthropoda; class Ostracoda; order Podocopida; family Darwinulidae; genus Darwinula; species Darwinula stevensoni. The sequence continues at coordinate 44,013 of CAJPEV010001671.1, forward strand.
ATTTTGCGGTCTCCGTTGAACGAGAAGAGTTGGGTGTGGAAAAGTTTTTCAGAACTACCGAGATTGTAATTTTGATTTGCATTCACTAATTGAAACGATTCAGGAATGTCCAGGATTTTCCATAGGCTCTTTCGTAGGGCGAAAAAGTGAAGGAAGATTACTGGTTGCCCTTGGATCTCAACGGCCAAAGGCCTCGGTCCGGTGGAGCGTGGCATCACTGGCCTGTTTATGGCCGCCGTCGGGTGTCAGACATGTGTTCGCTTTGTTTTGCAAGTTGCGTCTTGTCCTGTTTATTTTTTTTTTAATCCCCTTTCTCTTCATATCCTGTTGCGTCTTGTCCCGGTGACTAAGGCGGTCTTTAATTTGTTCCTGTTGCTTGGAAATAAGCTACTTATTCTGGGTGAGACCGTGATTTGCTCCAGTTTCAGAATGATAGCCCAGTTCCATTGTTCCGTTTTCCAGACAACTACCAGTTGACTTTCGTCTGGCATGGTGAGCATGTTACAGACCTCTTAGTGAAGGTATAGATCTCATTGGTGGGTCTGGGTAGCATGAATACCTAGCAGAGGAGATATTAAACGTTTCAACAATGTGGGACTGTCACAAGTGTGGAAAACCCGTCTATTTTGGTAAGCTTTGAACTTTGGCCTAATCTTCATTGTATGATACGTTGTATGATACTCGACTTCAGTGTAATATTCTCCTGGGCTCTGTATGAGACTCATATCTAAAACCTTAGTGTAAGGATGCGTTAACCCTCTGCACTCCATTATTGTGCCCCATGTAACATAACGAATTTACAGTTTTGCTCCTGCATTGCAGTATGCCTGCTACCCCGTCTTTACGCGTAACATCTTGACCTTCATCCCAGGAGCTGTTTCAAGAGGTTTTACTCCATGAAGGAGTACTAAGTTAGAGAGTCACATCTGATTTATCTTAGTAAAACAAGAATTTTTAATTTTCATTCAGTAGTTCCTGAGAAAATGAATGATGCTTGATATTTGTTCAATTTTGTTTTTGTATGCTTTATGGTTTAGCGGAGAGGAAGGTATCAATAGGGTTCAGCTGGCATCCTGAGTGTCTTCGATGTGAAGAATGTGGTAAATGCTTGCATCCCGGGCAACATGTGGAGGTGAGGATTCTGTCATATAGACGAGACAACATGACTGTGTTTTGCATATTCTGGTGCTGGTGAAATTGGAGGCAAGCATCTCCCTCATTGTAGCTTCCCAATGAAAGTGAGGTTATGCTTATTTGAAAAGGCTTGTTTGTCAAGATATCTATAGATGCATTTTACTTGAGACATTTTACACCATGAGAAAAATATAGCTCCCTGGTTTGGAGAAGATAAAAATAAGCTTCATGGGTAAAAATGAGTGTTTTTGAAAATAATCTTACACTCTTTAGAAGGCTAGATTGGACCCCAGGGTAGTAGTGGCAAGATTTTCTGGAATTGTAGTTCCAATCAAATCATAAGTAATGGGATGGTCATCAGTATTTTTTCCAAATTTCCAGTCTATAAATTCTTTTTCAAGTTTGCTATCTGTGTGGCAATTTATCCACTATCAATGGATCAGTTTCATTCTTATTATTCCTTGTCATTTGATATCTTTTCTTATAAAGTTTTTTTTTTTATTTTGGCTAGCACAAAGGACTGCCCTACTGTCACCTTCCCTGCTACCAGGCCCTGTTTGGCCCTCAGCTCTTTGGTCATGGCTCCAAAGTGGAATCTCACTCCAGCTTTGGAAAATCAACCCAGATGCCTCCTTCAAGCAGGTATTCATATGATAGCATTCTGTCTGGTAGAAATGTTTATTTATTTATTTATTATTTTTAAGCAAATTGGATATAGTTGAGGGGTTAGAAATCTGAGGAGGAGTAAATGCATGTATGTTTTGAACAAATCTTTATATGTAATATTCACAATGGATTTTCCTCAGATATTGTGAATATTACATATTAATTACCTCAAAACTGAACACTTTTTGTACAAGAGACCTAAACAATTTTTTTTCTGAATGAACTGAATGAAAGTGTGCATAAACTGATTCATTTTTCTGGTTTTATTTATACTGGCTACTGTTGAAGTGCAATGCTGAATTATAGCTAATACATGAAAGTTGGATTCATCCCTCATTGCGGTACATATTTGGTTATTTTTTTGTAGGCTGAAGCTTGAGAGGAAACTTTCAGCTTATAATCGGCATTATGAGGGCAAAAGTGGAGAATTGCGATCTCGAGAGGTCAATGGCCGTCTAGTTCTAGAAGGTGTGCTAAGGATATATTGGGGTGTGACACGAAATATCTGTCTGAAAGGGGAAGAGGGAATCCAAATACCCAAGCCTCACCACCTACCTGTTCCCAATTCTCATTCACCTCCAGTAAGTCCTTTCAATTTCTTTCATTCACTGCAATCCACTACCTGGTGTTAGGTATAGTCTTTATTCATTTGTAGGTTGTCCAAGATAAATGTGCTGTGGGGAAGGATGGAGTTGATGACCATGCAAAGACTTTGCCTGCTGCAGTGACATTGAAGGAAGGCACAGAGAAGCAGAGCATTGCTTTTCAGTCTCTCCCTCATGCGATCTCATTATCTGGTGTTGATGGTGTTTTGAAGAATACAAACAATGAGGAACAACTTCATGGTGTGCAGACCAACCTGAAATTTGTAGCCACTGTTGATCAAAGCCCAGCATCACAACCTCCAGCAAAATGTTGTGAGACATTGGAAGTCATTGGGAAACGGAATCGACACCTTCGTCGTCGTCCAGGCAAACGAATGGACCGCAACAAAATCAAGCGTCGCAGTTCCATCAATGGGCACTTTTATGACCGAACGACAAGCGTTTTTGTACCTCCACATGGGAGTGTGGCTCATGTGTGGATCACATCTCTGGTGCCAGCAACTGATGTTATCAGTCTTCTCCTGGACAAGTACAAAGTGGATGCATCTCCCAATGAGTTTGCCCTTTGTATTGTCTGGGACAATGGTGGTGAGTAGCTTACTTTCACCCTTGGACATAACCTGGACCATTAACTTTTTCCTGTCCGCTGTTGAGGGACACACAACATTAGATTTTTCTTTGGGGGATCCTATGTTGGGGAGGCCTGACATGACATGTTGGGGAGGCCCCACCAGAGAAAAATACTGTAGGATGTTGGAGCCAGGACCAGAGAAGTCTATGAAAGCTTTATAACTTACATTTTCTTTCACTCTGCCAGGAAATATGACTAGGTGCCACAGCCTTTTACAGGGTGCCACCATAGATAGGGTACCACAAATAAAGTTTTTAAAATTATATTTGCATTTCCCCTTTCTCTACCTCAACCTATTTTGTGTTTAAACTTTCTTTGTGATTTGCTTCTTATGAGGGGAGAACCAGCAAGAATATATATAGTAAATGTTTTTATTTTGTGATCTATATTGAACAGTGTGAATGGCAGTACACCAATTTCATTGCATGAATTTCTGCAAGTTGTGATGCCTGCTCTTGTATTTGCAGAGAGACAACTGGTGCATGATGATGAATATCCACTTGCTCTGAGAGTGCTGAAAGGACCCCAAGAAGATGTGTGCAAGTTCTTCCTCCTGAATCGTTTTGAAGCAGAAGATATCCCACCTGAGGTGGCCCAGTATCTTCCATTTAGCCTCTCAGAGCTCTCCATCTTCCTTGAAGGCTTCTATGATGAGGAAGAACTGGAAGTGGAACGAGTGAGGCTCAAGTGAGTCTGACTAAAATTAAACTTCAATACCTATGTATATTGTAAAAAAAAAAAAAAAACTGCATCCCTTTTCTGTGAGGAAATTACAATTCTTTTCCTAGAGGGTGCCATGTCTTGTGTGGACATTTCTTCATCATTTTTGGAAGATACAGCATTTTTAGTCTTTCATCCCTTCTCTTTATGCTGTAAAAAAAATCAAATCAAACGAAATCTCATTGGTCACAATATAACTGAACGTCACTCTTGTCACGCCATTTCAAACATTTCACTCTGGATGTATCAGTTGATATTCTTGGCATCTCTTTCTGCATTCAAGTTTTATGATTCATATGACATCCTTACTTCATGCTTCAGAATGGGACCCAAATCTTGAGTTTATCACTGGAAATTCTGCAACAGTAGGGGGATCATCTTGGAGTTATGTTAAGGTTATTGTAATTTTTAAAGGTCTACTTCTCCTTATCCGAATCTGACTTCTAATGAGATTCTAATTCCTCCTTTAAAATGATGAATTCAGAATTAAGTGAATTAATTTCCTGGCAATCCAAGTTATTAACACCTTCACTGGCAGATTTTCTTATGAGAGTACTTCAAGAATTTCTATGGCATACTGGTGCAGGGTTAAACAGCAAATTCACAATAATCAGGAACAGTCTTTGGAATACTAAACCTACCTCGAGTCTTTTTCATATCTATGGAATCTCTTATGTTTCAAATCAAACTATTCCTTTTCCTCCATAGCTCTTCTGTAGTAACCAGAAAATAAGTTAATCATGAAGCCATATTTTCTTGAATTCTAGACTTCTGGGAAAGCAGTAAGTTGAGCTGGTACTCTGGTGGGAATAGGATGGGATTACTTCAATAGTTCACATGCAATACTGGCCTTGTGATCTTCAAAGCATGTCCAACATTCAAATGGAAGTATAAAATGGCAAAAGATTAACCAGAAGTAGAGTTTTTAAACTTTGTACCAATGCAAATTTCTTTCATTAAAGGTTTACGTGCTTCTCTTGCTTTCTGACATAATACCTGTCACTGGAAAAGTCAATTCCACTAAAGTACTTAGTAATTTAATCATTTGCATGACTTACCTGTAGGTGTTAGATGCTATTGCTGTTTGAGATCCTGACTTGAGAATGCATCCTTTTGGCATAGCTTTCATACAGATTATTCCACTCCATTTACTAAGCAATAGTCCAAGTTCTACCTTCCACCCTTCTTGCTGTCAACAAATTTTGGCCCATTAGTAAACTCATGTTAAAGAGCATGGAGTGAAAAAGTAGGTAGTTCCATTGTATGATTGTTTCACAAAGTAAAGACTAAGAAATCTAAGCTCTCCTTTTATATAACTGCAAGGAACTACACATTCATTAATTATCTTCATCTCCTATCAATAATCTCCCCAGCTTCTCTTGGCCATAGTGCATTGCATTCACTCACTGTCAGCATGCTAAATATATTTCAGATAAGTGCATGATTGATATCCCATTTTACAAAAAGAACCATTTGGCTTTTTTCCTGACTGGTTTTTCTGCTGAAATTGTGGGACATATATGGTCTTTCTAGGTTCCATTACATGCGGTACATAATGGAATCTCGGATTCACAAGTTGAGAAGTGCCAAGGATCCACTTCCTCTTCCTGATGCTAGCTGATGTCACTTCAAGGATCTACGTCCTAGTGAATTTCCAATCCCAGCAAAAGCTGCTCACATAGTACAAAGACCCTTCCATTTGTATTGGTGATTGGTGTATATTTGAAGAGTCAGTTTATCATGGGAATCTCATCACTCAGGTTGCTTGTTTCCACCTGATCAGCCTTTCAATTCCCTGAATGAAGTTCTGTTACATTTTCATGGGCTGTAGTGATTGTTGGTGGGGCTCACATTTTTTCCTTTTGGACAATGAAATATTCACAGGGATGATGTGGATTGCATGTGTGCATGTCTGGCATGTCTGAGGGGCATAGTTAATGCAAATTCCAAAAAGCAATTAGCCAGTACCAATTAAAATTGTAATGATCCTGCAGCAATTAAAACCTAGTATCCCCTGGAGTTCCCAGGCTCCAGATGGTATGAATGGAAAGAACCAAAGGCTGCTGTGGCTGTTTGAGATCACTTCCAATGGATACTGTGCTGAATTTGAACTGGAGGGCTTGGCGCAAGGCAGTGCTATGCCACAGTACTACCAAGCTCGTTGAGATTGCATAATACATGTGCTATCTTTCATGTTCAAATGAAAAATTTTCCATCAGTGCAAGAGGGACTTTTGGGAGGCTTGAATCCTTCAGATGTTTTTATCAAATGGAGGTGATGGCATGACACTATCTTGCATTAACCCATTTCAATTGCTACATAGTGTGCATTATGATGGTAGCAGGTGGTGGCTAACAGAGGTGATCAGAGGGAAGTTTGAAAATAGCAGCTGGTGGTGGTAGTCATTGGAGAAGATGGCTAACAACTGTCACTGTTCACCATGAAGCCCATTGGATGTTGGCAGCACTTGTAATTGTGACAGTTTAGAAGGATGACTCATTGCTCCCTTTTGGGTACACACCAGCTGGCACTGCTATGGAAAGGATGGCACTTGTTTTGTAAAGGATGAGGGAAGGAGGTGGCTCAGAGGCAGTGCATCCACTTTCTTATTATAGGTAACATATTAACCATGTGCGGATTTCTAGGTTCACATGTAGTTGTTGCATTGGGTGTGCATAATGAAACTTAGGGAGAAACAAAGAGAGATGCATGGTTATGGGAGGGAGAAAAGAGGGGAATGTGAGTGCCTCTTAGACGCAATTGCAGGTATTTTGAAGTGGATGATTATTTCAAAATACCAAGTCATGAAGGTGAGTGATAAGAAAAGATCCATAACAGGACAAGTGATAAAGACTTTAAGTAGGGCTGTGCCGGTGGCCACATTTTGGCTGGTGGGCCGATGGCAAATTTTTTCCTTATTACCATTGGCTGGTGCCGGTGTCAATTGTGACCTGTAGAAGAAATCGCCCATAAATTCAAACAGGCCTAATTGGAAGCCATGTGATACTTATCAGTAGCCCTCCTTGAAATGGTAAGAGACCACTTTTGATCCTGTCCAGCCTGTCTGTCTCTGTGAGGCTGTCAATGGTTATTACCCATTGCTGCTGTTGAGAGCATTTAGTGACACAACCCTTGCAAAAGCATAATGTAAGTGGAGAAGCAATGACTTCCCTTCTTTACCACTCCTTTCCTCTGTGCTGGCAGGAGTGACTTTCAGTGACAGGAGGGCTGTCATCTAGCCCCATTCACACCCTCACAAAAATTTTCTTTTGCTTTGCCTGTCCTTTGGGCACCAGTGCCAGAGGCCAATGGCTGATAGTGCAACACTAGTGGCTCATACCAGTGTTAGCCGATACATCGGTACAGCCCTAACTTTAAGGTTTTCATGTTTCACTAAATTGACAAGAGGAGGGTTTGGTAATCAAGGATGGGCAGAAGGTCCTAGAAGATAACTATGTCAAGGTGAAATGGAGACAGAAGATTGCACTGCACTTGCAGTTTGCAAGGAGGTTAAATGTTACAAGCTTGCTTTTACATTATTGATTATGGGGATCCAAGGGGATGGGTTAGAATTGCAGGGGTTGGGAGGGGATATAGCAGGTGTATGTCAGCATGGGTGGAATGGAGGAAGGAGGAGAACCTGGAGGTAACTGGAATGGTGATGGAAGCTGGCTGGAGGGAATATGTATATTTCTGGTTGATGCACACCATCTGGTATGGAGATAACTGGAGGAGAGTTAGAAGATTGTTACAAGATTGAAATGGAGCCAAGCAGATCCCTCTTTCATTCATTCCTGAAGTGGGTGAGTCACTGACAGGCCAGTACCAGAGATAACTAGGACTTGGTTGTAAACATGCAACCAACTAATCTGAATGGACTACTGCTGCTAGGACATGGAGTATGGTGTCTCATTGCAGATTCCTCATGAAGAGTCAGCTGTTGATATTGAATTCTGGAGAAGGCAGATTAATATGTTTCAAGATAAAGGGGCACATGAGATAAATGGTTAAAAAGTGAAACTTGTGCAAAGAAGATGGAGGAAAATGTATATTCTGGTATATTGGCCAGATGGGCCTATACTGTGATATCACAAGAGTTACTTGACTATTGTACCTGTATTTGTTTTCCCTCTGCCTTTTTTGCATGAGACTTGTTTCAAAGCTACAGCCATGTATGTTCCAACTATACAGGTATTTTATCTTTATGGTAAATTTTTTTCTTCAAAAGTTCCTCTTGGCTGGTTTAGCCATGCAATAAGGAGTTTGTTGGTTAAATATTTGAAAATCTCTCTAGTGCAAGGAGACTTGCCAAAATTGCTGCATCATAGGTCATCTTTTCTCATGGATGATGGTATTGAGCCAGTTTCTTTTGAATTAAGTCAGTTCGTACTTGTCCAGAAAACACTGCAATACCACTCTGTCAACCATAGATAACACATAATGCAATACACGAGTTGGCATGAAAGTGGTCAAGTGTACTGGCCTCCTTCTGGTGAGAGACTAATGATGGATGGGGAGAAAACTCTTAAATTTTTCAATAGAAGAAAGCTTGCAGGATCTTATAACCAGGAACATACATAGTTGTTGCAAGGACCAATTCCTGAAAAAAAAATTCAAGCTGTGGCTTTTCTCCCTCTATGCTATATACTGTATTATTCAGCCATATCATGGCAAAAGAGAGTAGCAGTATCACTATCTCCCATTTTTCTCACCTTTTCTCCTCCCCTGCATTTTGCAGAGACAGGACCTTTTAAGAGCACCTCAGTCACCTACATATTCCTTCAAAATCCTTCTAGGATTTTATTACTTGTCATGGGTTCCAAGGAAAATTTCCTATCAAGCAGCATTTGACCATTATGCTCATGAAGCCTTGTGCATCTCTTGGAACTTGGTCCATCTATATTATGTTTAAGTAAAACTGGGTGTGACTGATTTGTTAAATTGACATCAGAACTAACTCAGATGAACTGGTGCCAACTCACTTTCAAGGCCTATTTGATGAGAAAATTGGGAAGGGTGAAGGAAGTTTGTGTATATTTAAAAAAATATTACTTTTGCTTGTAGGGCTCATTGGGGTAGTTCCTGAATACCTGCACCTATTCTTTGGATTCCTTATGTGCTACAAGTTTACTACAGGAAAATAGCTGGATGAAGTTAAGCATGTGAATTCCTGGAACTCCCAAGACCCTTCTGGACTCTGTTTTGCCTGGTTACCTTTCTGTAACAAAATCATCAGTTCATTCTGAGATCCATATTAACCCTACTCCTACTGCATTGATTATAACGTCATAAGTCTGCACCTGGAATGTTCTGGAACCTGCAGTACTAGGGTTAATGGCAAAATAGGGATCAGGCAGTACGTGATGCAATGCACACTAAGATCTGCCTTTAGCTTTCCAGTTGTCCAACATTGATAATATGCTAAGACAAAGTTTGTTTAGTTGCCTTCAGATATGTAATTTCCACATGGCTTTGCAGAATACACAATAGCAAAGTGACAAGGAAATAAAAAAATAAACAAGCATTTTCTTTGAAGCATCCCCCTTCACCATTCCTTGGTTATTTTGCTTGTTTTCTCTGTACTACTTCATCCAGGGACCTACCCTTCAGCTCTTAAATTCCCATGCCTTAGGAATTCTTTTTCCATATTTCATGAAAAATGCCCCTCCTCTCCTGACTGTTATTTTCAATTGTTAGTGGGATATCCTTCCCATCTTTACATGTTTCTAGTAGTTTCTAAAATTCCCATGCCAAATTTTACTCATAAGTTTGTAGCAAATTTAAAACATTGACTACTTCTCAGAACTATGTTTCTGGGGTAGAAATTCCCAAGGTCATTCCTCAAAGTCACAGGATGATAGTCCCTGCTATTTTTAAAGTTTCCCAACTCCACTTGCACTTCACTTTACACTTTATGAAAATCAGAGACATGAACTTCCTCAGCCTTCCTAAAATCTTGTGATTTATAATAATAGGTTCTCCAGCCTCATGCAAATCACTTCAGTCATTTTTGGGTCACTGCCTCTCAGAACAAGACACCGTGAAGCATAACTTTCTTTGAATTTTGTTAAGTTTGAGTAAAATGCTCTCTTTCACATTGGGATAGTAGAAGGCCAAAAATTATTTCTTCATCTGTGACTGGGTTCTTAAGACATGAGGTTATGTCAACATTGCATATTCAGTGACCTGGCAGAATTATTGTGCCTCATTCAATATATAATTTCAGTGGCAATTTAATAGTTGCTTTATGGCTCTCTATGAACCCATTCCAATATAATTGTGAGATATACTCATGTTGGAATTTAAAAATTATTCTGATACAATCGTGCACACCTAAACCACACTGAGGAACAACAAAGAAGCATTTTGAGATGTAAATAAAGATGTTGAGAATGCTATTTGCAAAAAGCTAGTCTTTCCTCTCATTTTCTTTAAATAAATTCTTGCTAATCAGATACTGTAATTAAATGAAGCGTTGGAAAGAGTTAAAACCATTTCTTCTCTTTCTTGATACCATATTGCTTCAGGTTATTTACAAAATTTAGCTTCTAATGAATGTCATGTGACCTATGATCTCATTTAGCAAAAAAAGTTTCCCTTTGGAATTTAATGATATCTGTATCTCTTCATCTGAAACTTGCATACTAAAAGTCATTCTGGGATATCAGTAGCTAATAATGGATTGTGTTCACTAAAAAGTGAAAAGTATCCCCATTCTGGCAACACGGGCTCTCCCAATTTCATGAGACTTTTTGAGGACGTGTGTCACTCAGGAATGGTTTCATATCATCACTTCAGAGCTTGGTTTCTTTCAGTGTCCATCAAATTTAAGCTGAATTAATCAGGAGTAAATCAACTTGGGTCCTAATTTGGCCTAAATGGGTTCTGGGCAATCTTCAAACAAGTATCAATAGTTCATGTGTAACAGGGTCTTTCTGTTTGTAGGTAACATTTCCACAAACATTTAAAATATTTGGGCATCTAAATTTCAAAGGAGTATAAAGCATTCACCCAGCTTTAACCAAAATCAGAGGATGTCATTTTGTGGTGTGTTCATGACATCCTTTAAACTTGTAAATTGTCAGGAATTCTAAATAGCCCTGTCATTGTTTATTTTCTTTGTACTTCATCATTTAATGATTGCTATGATCCATTAAAGACTTTAAAATAATAATATAGAAGCGAATCAATACCTTTTATTGTTCAATCACCATATTTTGTGTATATTCATTTTTCTTGGGTTAAAATATTTTTTCCTTTAAAGCTTTTTTAAGTTTGTGCTTCTTTCCCTCCCACTTAAGATTCATATCTTTTTTTCCAGTTGATTGTTGTTCATTTCATTTTTATTTAAATTTTTTTTTCAGACATGGTCTGTTTCTCAAGAAAGCTTGTGGTCTATACTTTCACTTTGGAATATCTTGGTATTCCACAAATTAAAGAGAGAGATTTTTTTTTATTTTATAGCCCCATTTTAATATTATTTTCACATTCTTCTCCATTCTTACTTTCCTTAATGCATCTTGCACCTGATGCACTTTAATTCAGAGCTTGTCTTGTGCTTTGGTTCTCCTTACACTAATTAGCCCTTTTTTTATTTAAAAACATTTTTGTGCTCACTTTGACATTATCTTTTCACTTACAGGTTGAAAAAGAGTTTTGTATTATTTTCATGTGAATCCTAAAATTTTTGTACCCTCCATTAAAATGTATATTCTACATAGTCCAGGATTTATTCATGTCCTAGTGGTGAATCAGTCCTAATATTCTAAAAAAGGGTGACTGAATTCAAGACTCACAAAAAGTGCATTCGTGCCTTTTGCATGGATAAATTGTGTAATAAATATATGTCATGTGTGAGTTGTGTTTTTGAGAAAATCCCCATTAAAAGAAAGTAAAGAAAATGCCAAAAGAGGCAGAGAAGACTGTTTTGCTGCACATGTTGTGTGGCTGTCACAGTGATGATGCTTAATAGTAATGTGAGAAGTGATAGGGTATACATGTAAGTTGTAAATTCAATGCAGTTTTATCATATTCATTACTTTAATATGTTTAGTGTTTTTCCATGGAGGTTTGAAAAGAAAATGGGGATTTTCTTTCCTTAGATAAGGTACTCCCTGTGCAAAATGGAATAGCTCATGTAATAAGAGTAAATATCTAATTGCTCTCAAAAAACAATATCTTGACAACATTCCCTTAAGAGACAATATTGCTCATTTTGTGCACTTCTGCCTGGGGAAAAATTACTATTATTGCTGGCTTCTTTATTTGGAGGGGTTGCATCTAGTCAGGGTCTGATTAAGATCATGAGGGGCCTAAGGCTAATGGGACGGAAGGGCCTAAGTATGAAGTACGTATTGCAAAAAAAATGGAATGGAGGGCCTAAAAATATGAGGGCCTGAGGTTATAGCCTCATTAGCCTATGGGTTAATCTAGCCCTGTATCCAGTTTAGATGAATGATAACCATGTTGTCAAATGGCCACAAATTAAAAACTAGTGAGTCCCCTTATAATCTCATGAGAATGTCCATAATTATGCTTCAGCCTAAGTAAGCCATCACACGAGAATTACATAAGAATAATGACCAACTAAAGGCACTGGCCTTTTTATGCACCTTGATTTTGATAGCCTAGGGCTATGAAAGATAACCTCCAGTGAATGTATCCCTCTTATTACTTTCATTTCCCCATCACTTGCCTCATCCTGTTCTTTATCAGTGTAGTCTTGTGCTTTCTTTTACAAGCAAAGCTCCTTTCCCAATCCAACATGATTATGTGAAAACACTGCATATGATTTACAGAATGATTATGGAATTCAGTCGAATTTCATTATCCATTTATTTCTTTCTGCTTTCATCAATAAGTATCATACAAATGATTGGGAATTCTTCAGAATTTCTCCTATGGAGGTTAATTGCATGGCATGGGATTTCTTCATTATTATTAATTTTATGACTACTACTTGTTTTTACTCCTTAGTTACCTTGTGCTGCAGAACATTCTAGACATGTAAAGGAGTGATGATATTGTAGCTTACATGCAAAATTAATACATGTGCATTTTGTGGATTTAAATTAAAAAGCAGGTAAGATGTATTTGTGAAAATCCCATGTTCCTGATTTCCTGTTGTATTTCTTAGCAAGTAATACTTGAAGCAGTGAAATAGGAAGTGAAATTTTATCTGAATTGACTACTTATATCTCTATCTCTATAGTGCATCCTGGCTGGAAAAAGCTGTTCACAATCCTCAGGAAATTAAGTGCATACACCTTTTTTTGTGCCTAAAAATCATGGAAACTAACCTGACTACGGCCAAATTTCTGAATGGAAGGGGCTTCATAACAGCATTTAACCTCTGTTCAGGAGGAGTTAATTCAAGGGGCCAAGTAAGTTAACCTCATAATTGAGGAGTTCTCTAGAAAAAAGGGCATATGTGCAAAGGATGCAATTCAAGATAAACGATAAAAACTTCCCATAACTAATCTGAAGCTGGGTCAAAACTTAATTCTCAGTAAAATGGAATCTCGTACATCTTTCAAAATGAACTTAGGGTTTTAATTTCTTTATCTCACTTTGCTGGGATGCAGGCAGAAAGTGTTTATGCACATATGTCCTTTCTCCATATCTGCACTGCTGAAACTTTTTCCAAAGAGTCTTTCACCACTTCTTTCCTGCTAAAAATATTTAATCAATAAATGCATCGATAGATTTTATATAAACTCTTTTTTAAAGAATAGCACGAAAAATGTGAATATTCAGGACACATTTCATTTGCCATTTACTCAGCAGTGATCCAGTATTAATGAATTCATTATCTGAATCTGCAACTATTTCATGCATATCTCTAACTTCTCATATCCTTCCAGAGGCTTGAATGACTGGGCCTCTTTCTTTCCCTATCCTCATGTATGTTTTCTCCCTCATTTTCATTTTCAGTTGAAAAGAATGAAATAATTTCACCAAAATCATTCATCATGCAAGTGCTAATGGAATATTCATGGAGGCAGCCATATTGAATTTGTCAGGCAGTTGGTCTGCTATATAGTGAGAGCATAGGAAAATCTGCTTCTCCTTTGCTGAATATTCATCTTAACTGCTTGCTGACCACCCTATCTGATAAGTCATCTGAAGCTGCACATGGACACAGATATGGAAAAAGGGCATATGGGCACATACACCCCTTTTCCAGAGAACTCCTCAATTACTCTTGTTTCCACAAGAAGTTGAATATAATTTTGCCATGCTACCTCAAGTCTTCATTTAAAAATGAACATGAAATGATCCAGATGCAAGGGAAAAATCTGAGATGTTTTTTTGACAATTTATAACTATAATTACTTGTTTCAGAAGTATGGGCAACAGTAATTAGAAGATAAGCTTATTGCTCAAACACTAAATGACAATACTGATTCTTAACTAACTCTCTTAATCTCACCAGAAGGTGAATGCCACAATAATAGCTGATCTGTGGAGGAAAGTATATTGCTAGATCACAGATCACTTATGAGCCCCATGTTGCAGGATTTCAGTTTGGACGATGTTAATGTGTACTTGAGATTGAGAACATGGAAGTTATGTATGGCCCACATTGAAACTCAGTCAGACATCAGATAATATGCATTAATATAGAAATTGCAAGCCCAAACCAGAAACAGTTTTCAACTTGTGCATGTCTTCATGTGTCATATTTTTGACATGGCCCTTTGAGTGGCCAAGACATATCTGTCACTGAACACTTCTGGCAGCAGGGACATTTCAAGGGGAACCAAGTATCCATGCTAATAAGATTTTGCATCCTTTAGAACCCACTTCAAGGCATGATGAAATTCCCTCTAGTGAACTATCTATAAAATACAGTAATGCGATGGACACCTAAGCAAGTCTCCAGCCTAGGATCAGTAGCACTTGAGGGACCTTGCATCATCAAAAAAATATTTATTAAAGCTTGGATAAACATTAACCTGACATTGACAGTGTTATGAGGCAATCTCAAAAGTCAGAGCAAATGGCTTTGACCTGTACAAGATGGTCTTTGGAGAGTGCTGAACTTAGCATCAGAGGATAACATCTATCAGAAAATTATCCATGATGCAAAATCTATTGATGGGGACATTGTAACTAAAACTACCTAAACCTATGAAGGCATGCAGGAAAACTGAATTAGATTAAGTTAAGAGTAACATTTACAAACTGAAACTTACATGATGTAACAAGTGGCAGTAGTTGCTTGCTATATATTTTTTTGGCAAAAAATTATGAATCCTTCTGGTGATGAATATTATCAGGAGAAATTATGATTTCAAGATGACAGGGTTAAACTTAGCTGGGCTCTCCTGGGGTATTTATTCCATCCATATTGCAGCACAGCATACATGCAAGATGGAATAAACAATTTTTGTGATGATGATGTAACTGCACTGTGACTTGGCTGGCTCAACAAAGCATCAGCACTTAAGTTCACTTTTTAATTGTGGTTAATAGTGGTTTATGCATGTGGATCAAAAATTCAAAACAAATTATAGATCATGGATCAAGAAGGGTTAACCCTTCATCAAATCCTCTCAGATGTAGAGGAAAGTTCAAGATACAGTTCAGGGTGGAAAACCTGAACCAAGGCATTCCAGAAAAAAACTTTATTTAAAGACTGAAGTGTGCAGGCTTGGTTAGTGAGTAACTGAACACATGAGCGGCAAGAAAAATCACTGGCATTGCAAATAAAACAGTAAGGTGTCCCATAAAAATGCAGTAAAAATGAAGATCACAGAAATCTCAATACTTGTTTGTCAAAATCAATGGCAATTGAGAGAAGGGGTCAATGGAATAAAGTAAATCCACCTTGGCACAGGGTTTGAGATTATATGGGAAATAAGATTATGCACGTTGTTGACACAAACAAGCACCATTGGGGAGGTTCTCAAGAATCATTCTGGAAGAGAAAGAAGAGACATCTTCACTACTAAATGCATTTCATTTCATTTGGCTTGAACAAAATACAATCAATAAATCCAAGAGGAAAGCTTGGGCATTCAAATGGAGATGTATAATGGTAGGTTTCTTGTATGCTTAAAGACATCCTCAAAGTCCCAAATGCACAAACCACATTTAGGGTGATAAAGAGGCCTTTAAGCTAAAGAATTCTTTTCTGCCATAAGAGGGTATGTATTCTTAAAGAACCATTAACTAAACCCAGCTTTCCTTGCTGGAATTGTGTAATATTTGGGAACAATGTTAGTAAAGACAGGCTGAGGAGAGAGTAATCTGTTCCATTGGTACCTTGCAGGAGTATGTCCACACCACTAGAACTCCTGAAATATGTATCTGCTGTTCTTATTCATCAGGTGAGAGACCACAGGGCCGACGAAATTCTTGACCCCTCTCATGGAACCATTTGTTGGACACTAGAGAGAAAGAAAGAGAGCTGAGTGAATTGGATTATAAAAGGCCATATACTCTAATAAGAATATACAGTATTGTAATGATTTTGAAAGAATGAGTTATGGAAGTAAGAAATATGCAGGAGAGTTTCAGTCTCTACAACAAAACCACTGATTCCTAATATAAGCACTGGTTCATGCACATAAATTGTGCATGGACATTGTTTCCTTGAAATAACATTGTCTATAGAAAACTTCCTATACAGGGTGGGGCAGGTAAATTGGGACAAACTATAATGGAAATTAAAAAGACATGTTTTGCAAGCAAAAATCAATATATTGAAATGAAAATTGGCACAGAAGCAGTTCAAATGATACAGTTTCGAATTATTCAATGTAGTCTCCATTGTTGGCGATGACAGACTCGAGGCGAGTGCGGAAGGAAGCACAGGCCTTGGCGACGATGGCCTTGTCTATTTGGGTCATCACCTTGTGAACTGCATCCTTGACTGACTGGATGGTGTTGTGGGGGACTTTATTAACATCTCT
>CAJPEV010001672.1:0-60680 GCA_905338385.1 Darwinula stevensoni
AGTGAAAGGGGGGTGAAACTGGAGTTAGCTATTTTACTTTCTTTTTTGAGAAAAATCGCTCCCCTTTTTCTAAGAGTGTACATCATCCGGTGTGGCCCGTCACCCCCAGGAAAGGGACACTGGGCAAATAGCCCATTTTAACCCCCCCTCTACTGTCCTGAACAAAGTCGGGAATCCATGAGTTCAGTCAGTACTTGAACATTCTACGCGGTAACCGCTCTCTCTCCCGTTCTCGAGAAGGAATCCGACAGTCGCGAAGACTCGAAAGAAACTGCTCGCTCTCGAGCGAGACGGAGACCTCAACCTGTGGAAGACATCCACGAATTCTAGGCCTAGGCTAAACGTGTGGCATTTCCGGATATTAACGAGTTCAGTCAGCGGCCCCATCAACTCTCTGCGCAGCAGCCGCTCTAACAATATACGTCTTGCGCATCCCCTCTCTCTTGTTCACGAAGATGTTCACGTCTACGATTCGGACTTTTATCGAGCGGCACTTTTATCCCGTATCGATCTCGACGATGGGCGTATCGTCGGTGAAGTCCATCTCCACCACTTTTCATGCAAGCCTATGTGTGAAATATACGCTAGAGCAGGGGTCGGGAACCTATGGCTCATGAGCCAAATTTGGCTGACGTATCAAAAAGTTTGGCTCATAAGTCAGGTCTTAAAAACATGGCTACCCCTCATTTTTCTCTTATATCATAGAATGCATATGTTTGTTGGTAACATCAGGAAGAAAAATTTTTCCCCGAAAATATTTGCCTCAGGATCACATAGCCCAATCTTTAAATGGTTCACATGGCCAAAAAGGTTCCGGACCCCTGCGCTAGAGAAACGGGATGGTTACTACGCGGCCGAAGGAGTCTTTCTGATCCACGGGTTCCTGTTCCATACTGGTGGGATCCCACTGTTTTCACCCTCGGGAGTCGCACTCCTTGTGGGAATGCCGATCAATAAAAGGACGGGGTTCCGATTGATAAAGGGGTCGAGATCCCGAGAAATATATGATCCAATGATGAAATATATGATGATGAGATCTCATACCGGCGAGGAGGTCTTTCTTCCTTTAGGGATGAAAGGGGACTCCAAGAGTAATACACGGGGACGTTTTGCACGTCCGTGCTAAAAGGTCTATGGTCCGTATTGGGTGGGTGTGCGTAGAATGCATCTCTCCCGTTGTAGTGTTATGGATGGCATGGAAAAGCCCTCTGAACCGTGCTTGGTTCGGTGGTGCAGTGGAGAAGTACAGGTATTTATTTATCAAATAGGAGACCCTGGTATCGATTCCCTGCCGCATATTGTTTTTCTTTCGTCATGCCATCTGACCTGATGATTTTTTTTTTAAAGCCAACACTAGTCCAGATTCTTCACATTACTAGGAATCATCCACACAGTCTGTATTCATGCATTTGAGTAGATGGAAGTGACGAGGCTGCCCTACCCTTACGAAAATGACTGCTTCGATTCGTGGGACAAGACCGGTTACTCCCCGGGTGAACCAAAGCTCATCGCATACAACTCCCTGGTCAGTCTTTTTGCAGGGCCAATGAGCCCTTGATGTTTGTTGCACGACCGAGGATTCTACAATATTTCCCAACAAGTAGTTAATTTCCCAAATTGTAATGGTTCTATGAAGACTTTCAGGAGACACTCACAAATATCGATTAGGCTGTACCCAGACTCACCGTCAAGGAAAAGGCAGAAACGAAATATGACGGATGTGTCGCCCGCAGTATTTTCTCTTCGTTTATATCTTTGTTTATCGTCTAAAGCGACGATTCTCAGCATTTTTCCAGGCGCAAGGCGCCTACATCAATTCCCATTTTTGAGTCAATGCGACCCATTAGTTCATGAACGGCCAAATACAATCAATTTATGTGAATCGAAAAGAAGCAAAGGAGTCAGCAGTCAGCAACTAAATGAGCACTTGGTTGATTCTAGCGTCTAGCCCTCAAGGACACGGTTGCCGGTTTTCGTAATTCGAGGAGGTTCGATGTTCTGCTTTCAAGTCGGTTCCTGATTCTGTCATTCCCGCATCATGATGAACATATTTTCGAGATGCTTTTGCAATGAGGTGCGATGAAAGCAGTCACAGCTGTCGAGTGTCAGAAAATTAAAATAGTATTATTTATCACGGTTGTCGGATCCGTCACTGAAAATCAGAGACATCATCATGGCGTCCCTTGTGTCCCATGTGTCCCGTGTGTCAGCAGATGAGAAGCCTAAAGTTACACGTCCTTATAGAAATTCGATATATTCCTATAATAGGCATAGTTGGCGCATGAGTGACAGACCTGAATATGCCCATACATAGCATTGAATGTGGCGCGGCCCGTGAAAGCGACGTGCGCCTCGTAACCTCCTCTCCGAGTATTCTTCCCAAGCCACAACTTCCATGCCAACCTATTTCTTTCTTCCAGTTTTCGTGGCTTTTCCTTTCTCACGCACAGCCGGTGTTCTTTCTCAATCTTCCGCGCTCTTTAACGTGAAATCGAACGATACTCCCCCTTCAGCCGCTGTCGTCCCCCTCCGTGACCGAATGACTGACCGCTACATTAAGGTCCAGTTCGTAGTCTTCCGGCTCCTCAATAAGTAAACTTCTTACCTTTCTCTTCGTCACACTCTCGGACGAACTGTGCCATTCGATCATCATATTCACGTGTTTGTGATTCTCACATTCGAGTTCTGTTCCGTGCATCATATGTTTTATTACTTGCGTTGAACCGCGTAATCGACGTACGAAAAGCAGACATTGGCTAGTGGACTACGAATAGAGAACCATGCACGACAGAGAAAGCGTTGGATAATGCGAATCGACCCTCTGGCATTTCCTTGTTTTTCTCCAATCGTGTACCACAATGCAAATCTCCAGTTAGACTGCTACTATATTTATGAATTCACCTTTGGCCTCTTGGTTCGATGGCATGAGACGGCTTTACGATCGCCTCGACCATGTCTTAGTTCAAGCTCCTAGGGTAGAGTTGCGCCAGCTCTAACGTAGGACCTTACGCCAATTTTTAGATTGTTAGATTTTACGTTTGGTAAGGGGGATTAGGGTGAAAGCACCTCCAGAGTTGATGGGATTAGACGACGAGACTGAAGACGGATGTGGATTTAGATGTGCAGGCGGATGTGCCTGCAGATGACGATGATGAACAAGTGCAATTGCAGACTCACCGGGATCCAAGACTATTTCACGTTCTCGAACGGGACGCTGAACGGGACGAGGCCTTGTAACGATGGAAGCTACGGTCAGCCTCTTCCCGTGTTTTAGTCCTATCCTTTGCCCCACTTTAATGCACGCCTCTAAGCCCGAGTTCGTGAATCTGCACGGGGAAGCATGAAACGAAGCAGCTGCTCATTTGAGACTCCCTCGCGTTCCCGGTCTCTAGTGCCCCTTCACAGATTTCTATATCAATTTCCAGCTATATTTGCCAAATCAAATGCACTTTGCATTCTGACATATCACATCCCACGTGAAAATATCACATAGGAATCCTATAGGTTTTTGGAAAAGGAAATTTCCTATAGGGGTACTTCATGCTTGATCATAGGGCTACTTCATGCTTGATTCGAGGACGGCATGTGGCATGGTTGCTGATTCGTGCAATTCGCGACAAAAGACTTCCTCATCTGATGCTTTTATTTTCATCTCACGTTGGGTATTTCTCCTCGCGATTTCTGCAGATTCTACAGACAACCAGTGCATCAACGACGTGTACGATGAGCTGAAGCATGGGAACATATCGTGTCCCTGCAACGCAGAATGCCAGTGAGTCCTGTTCTTTATGCAGCAGTTTCGCTCCATTCTGGGCGCAGATTCATAATTTAGTAATGAATGTTTCTGGCCTATTGACTCTGCTAAAAAAAAAAGAAAAAAGAAAAGATGATTAAGGTGATCAAAGAGGTTTATTTGTTTTGTTTTGTTTTTTTTTTTTTTTTTGGGGGGGGGGGGGGTGTTGCATTAAAGAGGTTTTTTTGTTTTGTTTTGTTTTTTTTTTTTGGGGGGGGGGGGGTTGTCGCTATGCGCCCCCAGGAAACATGCACCTATCGATTTTCCCAAAAAATTCCCACTCGAACCGATTCAATTCGTGGGCCGCACCCAATCCAACACTCGATTGCCGAACGACACTCCCAAGCTGCGGACATATTGCCAATCGCGCCGGTTCTCAGCCCCTGTAGACCTTTAACCTTTTGAATCCTTTTCGTCTCAATTCTCAATTCTCTGATGAAGACAAAAAACTTCATCACAAATATATTTTCTCGCCCACAACCCGTGGACATACATTCTCCATCGGGTACTTGAGAGTTCCATATTGATAGGGTGTGTCTCATTCGAATATTATAGGACAGAAGTCGATTAGCCTCGATGAAGGAAGATGAATATTGCAAGGGAAACAACGTCATGATAATTATAACACATTAGCAGACATATCCTGCATAATATTTCTACCCTGCCCTTCCTGCTGCTTTACTGTCGACGTTTAATCCAATATATATAGACTAGTACTTGAAGGTTTTTGGGGAACCATTGCAATACTAAAGCGTATACTTTAAAATATTTTGAAACGAGAAATAAAGATTCATGAGACATTAGTTATCTCAGAGTCCCCCCCCCCCCAAATCGCGATGAGACACTCCCATACATTATTCGTTGAATGGTCATGCTTGAAGGTTAAGGTCTGTTGCAATCAAACATCTCAGACGTATTCCTTTGTTTTATCGAAAATTTCACATTTCTCCCCCCCCTCCAAAAAAAAATGCCTGCTATATTTATCAATTGAAAGAGGGTGATCGTTCAGTTGTCAATACTGATAACGTTGCTTTTCGAATAGGATTCCCATATTCATAGCAAAACAAAGAGGATGCATGCGAAACGAATTAATTTCTCTCTCCATAGACAAACTGAATACCAAACGACGATATCGTCATCGGAATGGCCAACCGCGTCCTACATGGTGAGTTCGATCGTAATCAATCACGAGATCCTCAGAGTTCCTGCCTTGAGAGGCTTTAACCGCCTTTTCAAACTCTTCAGTCAAGCGCGATGGGTTCGATGGAATTGGGGACTCAGTTGCAAACACATGGGAATGATACGATGAAGATGGAGGTGGTCAAGTTGATCATCTACTTTTCCTCGATCGCCCAGGAAACAATCACGGAATCTCCTAGCGTGACGGTAAGTCTCTTAATCGTCCTGATGTTTTTTTTTTTTTGGAGACGAGACGAGCCGTCGAAATCCCATCCCACCCGATGGTTTTAGGACACGAGCCTGTTGAGCAACCTGGGTGGAGCCCTGAGCCTGTATTTGGGAATCTCCCTGGTCATGCTCCTAGAAGTCATCGAAATTCTTCCCCTGCTGGTCCTCGCATTCATCAACAAATGCTTTGGAATCGGTCGGAAGCCGATGGAGAATCCACCGCCTAAGAGACGGGTGCCTCGTCGCAGCGCCCGCGAGGGATATCCATCCCCCATCGCATGGGACATGAAGCGCTTTTGACATTCCCCCAAAAATTGTCCTGTGAATAGTCTACGTTCATACTCTGCGCCACCTGATTCTTCAAATCCCTTTCTCCGCAAACGTCCGTTACTTCCGTGCGTGTTCTGTTCGTGGAAAAATAATCTAGCACAAATTCTTGACTTTTAAGGGTCCTGAATATCACCTAGAGGATTTTCTTAAGTGTATTCACCTGTACTTCACGGATTTGAATCGGCTTTAATCGGCCTTCACGAGGCTTAGATCCTTTGTCGTCATTTTCTAGCTGCAACATTCGACATCTCTAAGTATGAATCTGCACACTTCGTTGCACATGTTGCACGGAAATCAAGGAATAATTGAAGTATTCCAGAAGTTGCATGATGACCCTAGCATATTCACGAAAATTACTCTATTTTAAATCCAGTATATCCCTGTGGAACCTCGTATACATGTCATTGACTAAATTTAAAATAATTTATGCTTCTGTGGGATCCCAAACAAATGTTTGTAGTCCTTATTTGTTTGCGGGCGATTCTTCAGAACTTTATTCTTCTTTTCTTGATTTTTATCTACCTGTGATGAGCATAAGTTTTTAGCAACTAGTTACGTCATTTGCTTTTTGATCTAGATTGCATGTCAATATTATGTATTAAACGCGTGATACATCCTATATAAATTTACTCACTCCCTCCTCACGTTATTATAGTTGCTATCGTTAGTATTTTTTGCAAGAGACAGTTTTCGGGCTGTTATTTCCTATCAAACGCTAAACGGAAACGGTAAAATTTCTAAGAAGTCAATGGCGCTGTCAGTTATAGAATCCTCAATCACAGACGTCAATATTCATGTTTGAAAGCGGACAATTGTGTAAGGGAAGATTGGCCATATGCGGAAAGATACCAATTCTAACAGAACGATGCTCCTTACATTTCTGCAACACCTGAATCATGAGGCTAATTCCAACTCCCCAGGACGTTACCCTGAAGTGTCAAATACATAAGTCGTTGTCTTCGCTATCTTCTATCTTCTGTCTAATCTGAGCGAAGTCATAGTTGCAACTCATGCAAGATAGAGATAAGTTTATCCGCAGCTGCACCTACCAGGGCGTCGACTGCAAAAGGTCCTGGGTCGATTATTTTCTCCTTATTCCCCTGGAAGAGCTTGATCGGCTCACGATCACATCTTCCCCATCTTCCCGTACCCTAATATGACCTATGGGAATTGCCACGTCTTCAACAGGAAGAAGAACAAACACAATGATTTAGAGGCTGGATCTAGGAAAACAGTATTCCCGGGTCCGAGGAATGGTAGATTCCTTTTGCATTCAGCGCTCCCGATGACGTAAATGTCTTAGAAACAAGAGAAGCACCTGTCCGAGAAAAAAAAAGGTCCTTACTGTATGTGGACCACATGAGGTCCTTATAGGACCTCATGTGGATGTCAGGGCATAAAAAAATAATGAAGATAATTTATCGACAATGCTTGAAGAGGAAACAACTGACAATTGAAAGGTAGGGTGGAACTCTTCCCCCGCCCTGCATGAATCATGCAGACGTTCTCTTTATTGTCAATTAACAGAGGCAGGCAGCTGAATCGCCCTGCCTAAGATGTTCCCGTTGATATGTGCTCGTCAATCGACCCGGCTGGAGGTGGAGTTACATCTGAACCAGTGGCCATCGAACTTGCTGTTATAGCAGGGTGGCGTCCGGGTCGTCATCCATCGACCCGACAACTTCCCTTCCCCCGAGGAATCTGGATTCGAAGATCGGACTGGTTCCGCTATTAATGTTGCCATTCGACAGGTAAAATTATATAACTATTCAGAGTCTATCCTGGACACGAGCCGGCATACTGAAGGGGTAAAACAGGAAATGAGAGAAATCCAACTCAAAGTGGCAATGTGTACTTTAAAGAATTTTCGACAAATACTCGGTAAAATATGATACGGTATGTCAATTTCAGTCAATGTAAAGGCTCCTTTGAAATATAACATGCATGAAATATGGGGCATATTTATAGGGGCCGACGTTTTCAAGTAAATTTCTTTTTTGCCCTGGCGTTTTGAGCAGGTGTGGAAAGATGAAACTCGGTACATTACTACCTATTGGGATGCTGCGTGCAGAAAATTTCAGACTTGGGAAGTAAATGTCCCGGGAGCACAAATTTCAAAGGGAGATGTTTTCAAAAAAATATTTCACATCAGTTAAACTGATGAACATTTTTTCGGGGTGATGTTTTAAATAAAAAATTTTGTCCTGGCGAATTAGACAGTAATAGGAAGGGTTAAACTTGGCGCACTTATAAGTGACATGGTATTATTGAGTTGAGGGAGTATTCAGCCTTCATGATGCATCCCCTCCTGGCATAGCTTTTGGGTGCGTCGACTTTTCCAAACATGTTTTTTCATCAGTGAAAGGGGCAAACGTATATGGTTGAAACGTTGTGGGCATGTAGTTCTCTGAGGATTGATTTCGGTATTTAAAAAAGGTACTTTTTCGTTAAAACGCCCCAGGGCACATACATTACAAAAGGAGCATTTTCTCGAATTGTCTCGAACCAGCAAAGCAGAGGGCGCTAGAAAAGTTAAACTTCCCAAAAGAAGAACCTGATGGATAGATGAGTTCAGGAAAATTTCTACTTTGGTGATACATGTCATAGGGGCACACCTTTCCGGGATCATATTTTGAAGCAGTTCTCTTTGCTTCAATCAAACGGAGACACATGGAAAGCTGAAACTTGGCAAGAACGTGACTGCCGACGCACTAAGCTCAGGAAAAATGTCAAATTTCCAAAATATTGGAATTTTGGGGGACATTTCTTGGGGACGTAACGTTTTCAAATAATTTTTCCTATCCTACCGAATCGGGCTATTTGAACTCTATTCATTCATGTTTTTGGCAATTTAGTCTCCCTTTTGCCGAGAAACTCATGTATATAAGGGGGTACTTTTTTTCCGGGCACCCTATAGACAAATGAATGCATGCTTCGCTTATTCATCACCAAAGAATACGGCACTGTCATATGAGATTGCAAGAGATTGGATGTCATCGAGCTGTACGCCTTTTCGTGGAACAAACAAGGCTTGATTTTGGC
Organism: Darwinula stevensoni; assembly: GCA_905338385.1. Lineage (NCBI taxonomy): Eukaryota > Metazoa > Arthropoda > Ostracoda > Podocopida > Darwinulidae > Darwinula > Darwinula stevensoni. Next base: position 8,573 of record CAJPEV010001672.1, read on the forward strand.
AACTGCTGTTCCTAAAGGGTCGCACTATCGATGGCGAGTATCACTGACACCTGCCACAAAAGGAACATTTGTTGGCAGTGAACAAGTTGCTCCCAGAACTGGTGAATGGAATTTCCCCGTGCACCAGTACAACGCACTCTGCCCGCGTTGTGACAGAGTCAAGTGCTGGAAAATGAATTGGAACGCATTCGACATCCTCCCTATTCGTCAATTTCGCCGTGAGTGACTTACGACTAATTTGGCAATCTGAAGGATTCGTTTCGAGGAAATAAATATTCAATATTATAGGAGACGACCAGGAGAAATCCTCAAAGATGCCCCAATCTTTCTTGAGTTCTTGTGAAAGCTCTTTCTTTACTTGCATAATTTTGGTCTTGTCTTTGAGGCTGTCCAGTTTGAAGATCATCAGCCTTGTTGCTCCCTCTTTCTTTTTCCCAATCCGATATGCCCACTCAATGCCTGGTTTCTCCTGTATATCCAATTTCTCCTTTAGGAAGGTGTGGACCTTCTCTTCACAATGTTCTTGGGTTCCTCCACTTGCTTCTTCTGGTATCCCGTTGATGATTAAGTTGCACCTCCTCATGATGAGGTCTTGGCCTTCTAGCTGCTCCTCCAACTTTGTCAGGCGATTCTCCAGGTTTACATGCTCCTTTTCAATTCTGTTCCATCCCTGGTTCAGTTCACCCACTGCTGTGTTTGTTGCTTCCGCTTCTTTTTCCAGCTTCGTTTGTTTTATTTTCATTTGGTCCAACTTTTTTTCAACAGCCGCTATCTTATCTGCTACCCCGGACACCTCCTTTCGGACTGCCTTCACCTCCTGTGGTACTTGCAGTAGGCTGAACTCCTCCTTTGGTGGTCCTGGGTTCATCTCCACATCTCCACTCCTTGTTATTCGTAATGATGGGAACCAGTTGGTAGGGTTTATCCCACATGGGGGTAGTTCATGCAGTAGTCCTATTCCCGTTGGTGATACACATCCACTTGTACGTCTTCCAAGATCAATGCCAGTCTTCCCTCTTAGGCCTAGTTCTACTCTTCGACTTCCTTCCTCCGCACAGTCCTTCCTCATTGCTGGTCCTGCATATATGCTGAGGAACGTCATCACCACTAACATTGTCCTCCAGAAACCTCGCCGTTTGAATCCACCGGGTAGCTTCTCTTCGCCGGATCTCTGTAAAGCTCCCTTCTTCCATCTACTCAACCAGCCTCCGATCCTTCTCCAGGTTTCCAATTGGTCTCCCATCCTTTCCTTTCAGCTCCTTCCCTCTTTCTTCACCAGCACTTCTCGTTAGCTTTTTTCACTCAGGTTTTCAACTTTCTGCCCAAGAGCGAGCGCACAACACATCCACCAGATTCCCCGCCATCTACATCCATTTCTGGATATCACTAAGTCCTTCTTTCTTCGAAAAGTTACTGTAAGACGAAACTTATTCATATATATACAAGGTTAAGCCTGACTAGGCTACGCATATTGCGTAACCTTACCTGCAGCTGTGTCATCTGCTCATCAGTCGATCCCGCCACAGTAATAGTTGAAACTTCCCCACATTTTCGGGGCATTTTGAGACCGCCAACATTTAAAAACTGATAATATAGGAGCAAAAACTCAAGGCTGCAAACCTGCTCGAAGCACTGTGAAACCGGCGACGGAACTGGTAACGGAACTGGTAATGCACGACAGGATCCTTGCCAGAAGTTAGGATGTCAACAGGATCCTTGCCAGAAGTTAGGATCAGGTAAGCAGGAAGGCATGCAGTGCGACGCAATTCTCATCGCGGAAATTAAGGCCTCATGATGTGAAAACTTTTTTGAGCTCCCGACCCAGTAGTTTTCGCCAGCAGATGTCGAACGACACTTATTGTCTTAAACTGAGGCACACAAAACAAATTGGGTACTCTTGGTTATGAGATAGATGGCGGGAGGACGATTCCCTTTTGTAACGATGAGTAACAAGTTCCAATGAGATAAGTTCCATCGCTTAGCATTCTAAAGGGACAAAAATTAAAATTTTCAAGCAAACGTGCTTTCGATCAATCATAATGGTATGCGTTTCGTCTTTAGGGGGACCCCAATCTCCTGTATGCAAATGTTCAGAGTGTTCCCCTTCTTAACCTTAAAGCGAGACCTGTTGTTTTACTTTAAGAACGTCCATTAGATTAAGGGAAGATTTTGAGTTAGGCCGGGAAGTGGATCGGGAGGAAAGGATTGATCTGACCCGCTCATCGGGCGTGGACGGTGGTTGACAATTTAATATCTGGTCGGGTGCGAGAAAAAACGTCATTTTGGGGCAGCGAGTTCTGAAGCTCTTAGGACAAAGCAGGCTTTGAACTGATTCGTTCGGCAATCAAGTCTCAGGTCGAGTACAGGTCATGCGGTATGAGCACTTCTCCGGAAAGCGTTTGGTATCGTGCTATTATTATTGACCGAAAAGCGGCTTGATCACATGAAAATGGGACGAATTTTCGGACTTTTGATCCAGGAAGTATCGCCTCCGGTCATGCGCTTACGATTGACATCCCACTCGTGAAAATCCGTTCATCCGTCTAAGAAGAGTTTCCGCGGAATGACACCCTGACTCAGACAGATTAACCTTTTATGTATAAGCCTTTGGATAGGAGATGGCCTGGCATCGATTTCACACAACCGATCTCTAAAAAAGAGGTTTAATTCCGGCGCATAGGAAAGTTTTCATGAGATTCAGACATCCAGAAATGAACGTCTTCCAGTGTTTCCCCTGACAGAAACACCCTTCGCCACCCTGTTTGCTTGCACAGAATGTCCTTCATTCTGAACCGTTACCCCCGTAAAAGCGTTTCTGCGCAGATCTGCGAGGCTTTCTTCGTCTCCCCCCCCTCCAAGTAATTGCATGTTTCCAAGATGGCAATTACTTCCTATTTTCATGAATATTCTACTTCAGCATGTTTAAAATGTTCTAACTCGGTCAATTTGTAACCCATAGGGCGTGGATCATATTGCAACATTCCCCTCCTTTGACTAATTACGACTCGAAAGCTGCAAACATTACAATGACCTAGAATTATGTTACTCCTGCAGGGTAAATGTCAGCCTGGAGATATGTCTCAAAATTACCCATCCAATTACCCGTAATTGGAAGGAGCGCCGTTCTTGCGAAAAGTATACGCCTAAAACGAGGCAGGTAAGACGGGTAATATCCCCAATATCGATCACTCACCGTGCTGTAAGAGGGTCCGACGACTGGAGAAATGCAATGCCTCCCCCCCCCTTCTATTATGCATCAATCAGCAGTCGGTTGCACTTGCCCAAGGAAAGCGGAACGATGACGGTGGGCTTATACGCGCCAGTAAAGAAGGCCTTGGGCGAATTCTACAGCACCACCCAGATTAATGGCATCAGCAACGCCAGCAGAGCTACTCACCCATTCCGGAAAAGCGTTTGGTGGGTCATCACTTTGATCGCTGCAGGCGCTACAGCATACGTGAGTTCCTAGTTAAGGGAATACTGCTTTGAGGCAGCGCTCGTCTTAGCGAATTTCTCTCAAGTACATATTATTGACGTTTGCATTTCTCTTCGCAGGGGATCTATGATGTGATCGCGACTTATCTCAAGTTTTCCGTGTCGACAACAGTTTCCGTGACTCAGCCGGAATTCCTAGAATTCCCGGCCGTGACGGTCTGCAATCTCTCGCCTTTCCCTTGCTCCAAGGTCGCTGCCCTCAACAACATTGAGGACCTCTCAAAGGTATGCGAATTGAAAGTCCAACTTGTTTGTGAATCTAACATTCAAGGAAAATGGTTTTCTCTTATCCCACAATTTCAATATTGAGATTTTTTCATAAGCCACCGGAACTGCGTCTTTCAACAGTGTACCACGTGCATTCAACTTGTTCTCTCCAAGATTTTCTGGTTGGAGAAAAACCACAACGTTTCCTGATAGACATCCAGTTTTTGAATCTGAATAAACGTGAGCCTATTAAATTAATTGAACCCCTTCCCGAGCCAAATTCAACATCCTCGTATTCCTCTCTGAGAGCAATATAGGAATGAAATTTGTCATTTTCCTTCCTCTCTGAAGCAAATTTGAAGTTCCTTCTCCCCGTGGTTGTGGTGTGCACTGAATCTCGCTTTTTGAAAATGTGAATTTCCGGCATTTTATTTCTCTCCCCAACTGCGTATCCACTCGTGGGGAGTTTTCGGAGGAAAGAGACCAACGAAACGAAAAGATCGAATTGTCGGTGAAGAAAAGAGAGATGGCTCCGATCAGTCTTTCAGTGTTATCAGATTTCGTGCCGGAATTATGCCTGATTCGTGACATCTTCGGCCTCAGTGTCTGAATCTTTTCTATTTTTAATGCATGAAACAATTATGTGCCGAGTTCGTGAGATGAGCTGGGATAGAAAAGATGGATAGCATGGACCTGGTGGAATATTGAAATATCTCATTCGGACATCTCTTAACTAACGGGATGACGCTCAGATTGTATTTGATGGCCCTAAAGGCATTCTGTAGCCAAAACTAGTCGAGACGGTTCGAGGAACTCTAGATAGGCCTCATGTTCCTCGTCTGCACCGAAATTGTTCATGAAACCATGACCAGACCTCTAATCTGTCTAACATTACACGTCCTCTCTTAAAAGGGTCAAGATAGGCTCAATATACCTGTGATTAGCCTAACGTTAAGCAAACCTGAACGAGATGTCTCTGGGCTGGGGTTGAAGAGAGGGAAAGCCTTTGAAGAATGGCTTTCACAACTCTTCGTTGGACTTCAGTCACAGGGTCCATCATATTCGTGCTAATGATACTCCTCTCCACGTTCCGTGCATCCGAGTTTCGTCTTTGCGCACACTAGTCAGCTAAAGATCGTTGTTTCATAAAGAAATTGTAAGCCTGCAAACTCAAGTACCTCCGTTTCCAAACTGTCTCTAAAAGAAAATGTATGCAAGCATTCCCTGAGAGAACGTTACATCCATCCCAAACTTCTCGACGTTCATACACAAAAACGATGGTAAGGAGAGGAATGAAACCTCACCTTATTCTCCTTCCAGATAATGGGGTGCAACAGTTTAGATCAGACTCCATCCATCAGGAATGAGACTGCATCCAACGGAAATCAAACGACATCCAACGGACATAATTCATCCCATGTGAGTATTACATGGCTACCATTTATGCACTCCATCTCGATCTGGAATATGCGTGCAAGCCAAATGGAAAAAATAATGATTTTTCTCTGGAATATTACATGTATATACGATATTTTAGTACCCCAATTGTGGATGCCAAACGAGACTCATTGAATTTGGTACAAGTAATTTTTTTTTGGAAAGAACCAAAGACATCACACCAAAAGACACTAACGATTCCTGTCCTCCAACAGAACTGAGTTGTCTCCGACTGTTGCTGCCTCTGACCCCAACCTAATTAATTATTTTCAATGCATTGCCTTATTTTTTATTTATTATATGGGTATGTTTTCCTAACATATCCACTGTTTAGAGTTCAAGTCTGGGATATGGATGTCGATAGGCGTTTTTGTGTATTATGTCGTCCGTGTAGAGGATTGAACGTTCGTCTATCATGAGAAGGGTCTACTCCCCTTAAAGATATATACGAGGTGTGATCAAAAAGTTCCAATACTTGTTTTTTTTTATGAGGCTGTGGTGACTCTCTCCGACTGCAGACTGCAGCAATTGCTCTCATTCCTCTCTTTAAAAATATTTTTCCTCTCCACAGCGGATTGAAAGCATATAAAAAGACACGTATTCCTCTTTATGACAATCGAATCTGCCCTAGAAAGTTTTCCCTAATTAAATGCTGAAACACTCTGAATATAACGGTAGTCTTAGTCAACCACAATCCTACACCATTTTAAAAGCCCAACTGTGTCATTATTCATAGTATCTATCAATTGCAATCCGCCTCCCCTCTCACCATGCAAATACATCTAGTAACCTTTGGAATTGGAAGGCACTATGCTATTGGGACATTAATGATTTATTTTCTAATAGAATGAGGTATTACACCTTGATATATCCGCCAAAGTTAAAACCATTTTGTCTCCAACAATTCAGGAAGGCGGAAGAAAGGAATTCGCGGATGATCAAGTGACCAGCAACACGTATATGTATCTCCTATCAAGTCTGACGAAAGAGCAGAAGTTGCAACTCGTGCAAGATAGAGATGAGTTCATCCGCAGCTGCACCTACGAGGGCATCGATTGCAAAAGGTCAGGTCAATGAGGACCTCACTCTCTCAAAGAAGTTTCGTCTGCTCACGATCAAATCCTTTTTTTCTTTGCAGCTTTTTTTTGCCCTTTTCGAACACGACGTATGGGAGCTGCTACGTCTTCAACTTGAAGTTGAACATGGACAATGATTCAGATGCCGGATCTAGGAAAGTCGTTTTCGCTGGCCCGAGCAATGGTACGTTCCATAACTCTTAACAAGACTGGAGACCCATAAATATCAGCAGAAAAGCAAAAGCGGCGATTTATTAGAGAAATTTATGACCAATGTTTCAGTGAAACCTGATACCCTGAAGAAAGGAACCTTGCGTACCCGAAACGTTGGTCTCTAACTTTTATGAATCTTCTAGTTCGAGGCGCCTTTGTATGTTAAGATTTATACCCGATGAAATGTTTGTTCAAGGTGACAGTGCCTCCAAATGCAGACATCTTATAAAGACGACATTACTGTGTATTTTTTCCATGGCATTGCCTTTTCAAAGTGATGAATAATACGCTCACCCAATGACCATACCCGCCATGAGGAAAACTCAATGTCTGCATAGTTTTTAAGAAAAAACGAGTTTTTTTTAAAAATGGTATTGCTGGTAGATTTCTCCATAACCCGCATGAATAATACAAGCGTTCTTCTTACTCTATTGACAGGGCGTTGCTTCATTCCATCGGAGAAGAAGTTTTATATTGTTCGCAAATTTTTTTTCTTGGGCAGGACTGCAGTTGGAGTTGTATTTGAACGCGAGTCAGTGGCCATCGAGTGTGCTGTCATCAGAAGGCGGCGTCCGTGTTGTCATCAACCAACCCAGCAACCTCCCTTCCCCCGAGGAATCCGGATTCGATGCCCGCACTGGCTCAGTTACAAAAGTTTCCATTAGACAGGTCAAAATCCGTAACTATTCACTATCTATTGCAGCATCTCCTAGCATTCATGAATAACGGCCGGAAATACACCAAGTGTGTGTAAATGTAGTTTCAGTAACGTGTAAATAATAGTACCATTGTGCCAAAATAAAATGTAACTGCAAATGGATGAGAAGTACATATTTTTCCGGTTTTTATTCCGGGTCTCTAGATTTATAGGAAGCATAAAAAAGATTAATTTGCATATACACGTAGGTGGAAGTGTCAAGGCTGAATTTTCCGTATGAAAATGACTGCTACAGTTCGTGGGACCAGTGTGGTTACTACCCGACTAACTCCAAAGAAGTCGCTTATGACTCCCTGGTTAGTCCTATTTATACAGTATTAATTGTGAGCTATACTATTTAGCGACACGGTCGAAGTTCCAATCCTGTGGCCCAACCAGTCAGAAGTAATTTATTCTGTATTTTTTTCATATCCCCTTATTATCAATACATTAGCTTTGTGAACGGCTGCGTTGATGTAGTTGACCAAGAGGTCGAAGCGTCTGAGAGGATTCGGTTGACCTAAACCTAGATAGAATAAGTTCCTTGATCATAATCAATCTGCCTATTACCCACCTCACCGAATTCATCAGAAAAGAATGGCTGTAAGAAATTGCGCGTCAACGTTTCTTCAGAACAAACCTAGGAAATTTTCATTGAGATTCCATACTCCAAACGACGCTTCAGAAAAGCAGAGGAAAAAGTGCGCCCCACTATGCAGGTTTGGAAAGGTTGACCCATAACTGTATCTTTTTCTATTATCGCCGATACTATCGTCGGCTCGTTCATTTTTCCTGAACGTTTGTGCGCACAGTTGACCTACGTACGCTGTGAATGTGTTAGGAGCCACACGAAATCTCTCACTTCCATCTTCGACCGTGTATCTCCAGAGTCGAGGGTATGGATAACAAAGATGTTGATGCATTCGGAAGCAGATGTGCAGGCGGATGTGTCTGCAGGCGAAGATCGTGAAAAACTGCTTTTGCAAGCTCCCTTACATCCAAGACTACTTCACCTTCTCGGACGGGGAGTTGGATGATAGCCCCATTTGCGACGTTCGATCCCTCGGTTCGTCTCCTCTGATTCTTTAGGTCTATTTTTAGTCTTGTTTTCAAGTTTATTTTCTGCTCACATTTTTGAAACAATAAAAATAATAATGAACTGAAACAACGTTCTTCTAGGAAAGTATTTCCAATTTCCCACTTTACTGCTACTTTATTTGCTTTTATATTCATTCCTCTTGACGATTGAGGAAATAAATACTAGATTATTTCAATTTCAATTTTCATTGAGTTTCGAGAAAATGTAGAAACGATTTCATATTTCCTAAGTGAACATCTCGCTTTAAAATCAATGTTCATTAAAATGGTTCGTTTCATTTTAGTACATAATCAGATATGACAATGAGGTCAACATATGCTCAATAAAACCATGACAAAAAAATTAAAATGATAAGTTATTTGTTGTTTGTGTACGAAATTTGGTCGCGCCTAGGCCTTTTTTCGTTCTCACCTTCATTTTAATATTTAATGCAGTTATCATCCAGAAATCATACGGTTTACAGAAAAAATCATGCGCGCAAATTAGTAATAACATCGTAACGTTATTCATTGTTTTGCTTGGTGGCTTTTCCGCTACGTGGACTCCTTCACAACAGTAATTATTGCTCTGATTAATTTTCACCCGTCTTTGCCCATTTCCCCTTCTGACTATTGCAGATACTAATGACAACGTGTGCATCCTTCGCGTCTTTGACGAAATGAAGAATAGAAGCATCACTTGTCCCTGCAACTCAGAATGCCAGTGAGTCAGGTTCTTACAATATTTCCCAGTCATACCCGTCCAAAGGAGTGGATTTTCGTGGCAAAAAAGGAAATGCGTTTTGGTCAATGGATGAAGATCGGCGGTGGATTGGATATAAATGACTTCAGCATAATAAAACTTTAAGCCTCCTTTAGCGCTATTAATGGAAGTTTAAAAGCTTCATTACGCTAAAGTCAGTTTTATGCAATCCACCATGGACTTTAACGGAGAAAAGGGACGAGGATGACGTGAGAAAGGACGTGCGAAACGCAGCCAGTCTTCCTTTCCTGGCATTTCCCTTCATGCTGTCGTCCTAGCAAGAACCAGGTACACTTTTTAACAGCCAATGCATTTCGGAATAGCTCATAGCTTAGCTTCCAAATGATAAACTTTATAAAATTTCCCAAATCTGAAAAAAATCAATATTTGAAGTATGCGCTTTCCTGAAACTAGCCGATAACGGAGCGGATACTTCTTTTTAGTTGCTGCAAGTCTTCCTTACATATTGTATTTAAGAGGAATGGATCTCAGTGGGCGTTATTTCTCTTCCATTCACAGACAAACTGAATACAGGGCGACTATTTCATCGTCGGAATGGCCAACTGACTCGTACATGGCAAGTCTCACCGTGAAAATCAAAAACTTCCAAGACGTCGAATCCTTATTTGCGATATTAGTCTTTTTGACAAATTCCTCAGGCAGACGCGATGACTTCCATGACATTGGGAACTCAGATGCAATCGCATGGAAGAGATCGGATGAAGTCGGAGGTGGTTAAGGTGGTCATCTACTTTTCATCGATCATCAAGGAAACCATCGCAGAATCCCCCAGTGTGACGGTGAGTCCCACCATAGCCATGCCGCTTCCTTGGAGGTCATATCTTCCTCCGCCATCCGGTCATAATAGAGAGGGGATGCGTTTCATTATTTCATTTAGAGTACGGACCTGTTGAGCAGCCTGGGAGGAGCCCTAAGCCTGTACTTAGGAATTTCCTTGGTAATGTTCTTGGAAATCATCGAGATCATTCCCTTGGCCGTCCTGGCCTTTATTAGCAAGTGCTTCGGGATCGATCAGGAACAAAACAATCCACCACCTAGGAGACGTGTGCCTTGTCGGAGTGCTGCCCCCTTGGAAAATCCAGCCCCCAATGCATGGAACACGAAACCATTTTGACATTCCACAAATCTGTGACTGGTTTTTTGTTCTACGTGATTCATTTAAGTTTGAGTAGATATTATGAGCAGCAGCACCGGTTCCCCTATTCCTTTCTTGCAAAATTACTACCGTACACAATATCAAACTTGATGCTTGAATACGACACTGGATAATATTCATTGAAACTCGCAGAGAGAAATTCGAAGTTCAAAACACAAAGACTTGGTACCTAAGTTTGGACAGACATACATAATTCCGAATCACTCGTTTTCAATGGCGATTCTTGCAGATTCTTGATCCTTCCGAAATCCACATCTCCGAACATCCTCTTATAATAAATCGCTGTTGGTCACAAACCCATGTCAATTTCTCTACATATAAAGTTACGATGGGTAGAATGGGAGCCCTTGAGGTTGCGACAGGAGCACTTGAAAAATCAATTTGCGCAGCTGTATTCCGAATATGATATTATTGATAATAGGAGGGAGCCAACATATTCATTACTTCTAATTTACTTCAGTGAAAGTTATTTTGTGCCTGTTTGAAGTAATTTCCATTATTGTTAATTATTCTTTTTTTTCCTAATATATTCAGACAATCGTGACTGGCTGACTGACGCTAATTTTAACAATATTCTAGAGAAGTTAGGAATCTGAAACTTAATACACAAAGTAGCTATTGGGAATTAGAGTTCAGAAAAAATCGTCTTTGGGAGTACATGCCATGGGGGGACGTTCCGGGTGGGGGACTGTTTTTGCAAGCCTAGGCCCAGCCCCCCAGACGGAGGTTTAGGCCTATGCCATTTTCATACACGCATTCCTTCCTCTGTCATTGAAGGAAGTGTATGGAGCTGCTAGGTTCTCCACTCAGGAGGAACTCCGACATTGGGGGGTACATACCCTGGGAACAATTTTCCTGGGAACAACAACGAGGCTGGTTTCGCAGGCCTAAGCCTAACCATGGATGGACGCTTAGGCCAATACCATTCTCATATGGTTTCTTTTTCATAGGAAGCGGGATGGAATAACAAATTGTGGTTGGCTTGCAAACTACAGATAAAAGTTCGACATTGGAGCTACGCTCCCTGTGGGGACTGGTTCAGCATACTGTATCTAACCCTTGGACAGACGCTCAGGCCTATATCGATCTGGACTCATTGGCGTCCATGAGCTTTTCGGTCGATCTGAACGGAAAACTTGCTGCCTGAGCATGCGGCGCGAGGTCTTTGTCCTATGCCAATCTTGGTCATGAGCTAGGTAGGACTTAGGTCTATAAAGAGCTATTCCAGTTAAACTCTCAAGTGGTTCATGTCATTAATATGCCTGCTATTACGCACTTCTACTTCCTTTGAGATTGACATGCAATCAAGACCGCGTCCTTGGGGAACGACACGCTTCTGCCAGCGTCGATACAGTTCCTCGAAACATTTCTGGAAGCCAAAACTGTGTGCTACACCTTGACAATAATCTCGCGCATCGGTCGCTTCTTGTACAACAACAGCTCGGCAAACATGGAACTGTGGTGCTTCCTCACCCTCCGTACTCGCCTGATCTCGCGCATTGTGATTTTTGCCTTTTTTCACGCATGAAAGACCGATTGAAGGGCCGCCAGTTCAAAGATACAGGTGAGACTAAGGCGACTTCGGAGACGGATTTGAAGGAGGTGGCGCGTGGAGGCTTCCAGAAATGTTTCGAGGAACTATATCGACGCTGGCAGAAGTGTCTCGTTGCCCTAGGGCAGTAATTTGCGTATAATTGTTCCTAAGTGTCCTTGAAATGCTGAAATAAAATCAGTCTGGAAATATTATGAACCTATCTCGTAAAAATGACTAGCCAATACGCGGTTGGGAAATTCCGCTTGAAATTTGTAACCTTTTTGTTATCCATATTTCGACCGGAAATTTGCAGGCACAGTTAAACCCGATTCATTTTCCATGATAAGTAATGGGCTATTTTGCACACCATGGGTCCATATAACATGATGCATTTCATACGTCCTTCTTAAAATAAAAAATTCCCATGAAGCAAAATCGCACATTTAATGGATTAAAAAATTGAAAGAAACGAAGAAACTCGAAATTCATGGCTCTCACTACTTTTTCAAGAAACTCCCGTTTAATCAATTATCTTCAGACCCTCACCCACAAATATTACATTACTAGGGTATAGCTTATTCACAGAAGGGAAGGAAAAATAATGCATGGACATTATTACCCTTATTTACTGGTTATGGAATACCATTATGCATTTGGATACCAACATGAGACTAGGGGAGAGGAACTAGGACGCCCTGGCAATGGACATCAATCCTTTAGATGAAAACCAGAAAGAACAAAGTGAAACAAAATGAAGCTTGGAAAAAAAACTACAAGAAGTCGTAGCTAAATGAGTGCGCGATGGGCTTTAGGAGCAATCAGGGACATCCTCCTCTTAGAAAAATACGACTCAAGAGTGATATGCATTACCCGGACTCTATATTCACCCTATAGGAAAATATATGTTCACCTCGGGTCGTAAATAGCTCGGTAAATAATAGCATAATTCGAAGGTACGCCCTTCCCACGAAGATCATAACCCCAAGAGACCGATAAGTACAAAGAGTAATGTCCCCAGTATTGATCCTTCCCCTTACTGTGTTAGTGCGGAATGGCTAAACACATACATCAATACCTCGTCCTTCTTCTATATGTACCTCTCAGCAGTCGGTAGCATTTCTTCAAGGAAAGGGAACGATGACCGTGAGCTTGAGCGCGCCTGTAAGGAATGTCTTGGATGAATTCTTCAGAACCACCCAGATTAATGGCATCAGCAACGCCAGCAGAGCCACTCATCCATTCCGAAAATTCATTTGGTGCGTCATCACTTTGATCGCTGCAAGCGCCACAACATACGTGAGTTCCTAGTAAAAGGGATACTTCTTTGATGCAGATAAGTCTAGCGGATAGTTTAAGCAACACTATCCAAACTGCGCGGTGTTTTAGTTTGCATTTCTTTTCTGCAGGAGATCTATGATGTGATTGCGACTTTCCTGATGTTTTCTGTGTCGACAACAGTTTCCATGACTCAACCAGAATCCCTAGACTTCCCAGCTGTGACAATCTGCAATCTCTCTCCTTTCCCATGCTACAAAGTCGCGGCTCTCTACGACATTCCAGACCTCTCAAAGGTACTCGCGCATGTTGGAAGTCCTACTTGTTTGTGAATCCAACTTTGTGGGATATTGTTCCTTCCAATCCCATAGCTTCATTACTGAGAATGTTCTTCTCAACAGAACCTCCAATTATTCGGGAGGTTTTCGAAGGCGTACACCCTCCCCGTCCATTCCAATGCTTTCCCTTTAAACGATAACGAGGTCATTTCTTGATGGGTTTCTTATTTCCGAGTCTGCACAGCAAAGTAGATACGTTTTTATTTTTTATGTTATGCGGTACAAACGTACGTCTTTTTATGCGTTCATTGAAAAGGTATGGAAGTATAATAAGGCGCAATTGTGGACCCTTCTTATCTCTATTCAGAAAGTACGGATAGGGTCTTTTCTTTAGAATTCGCATGGCTTCCAGAAAAAGCTCCTGAACATCATTATTCAGCGTCGACTGGCTTTGAAGTGAGCTGCAATGACACCATCATCTGGTACCACGTCTCCGACAGTTGGCGAATTGTCACAGGCATAATAGTGACAGCTCCACATTGGCATCACAACACAACAGGCTTGCTAGCTGTCTCATAAACAGCGCCTTCTGGAGTTATCATGTAGACAGTTGGTAGCAAGTTCACAGTATTGTAAGGACAACCTAAATATTTCTTAGGAGATAGGCAACTTATTCGTTCGAGAGTAAAAACTAACTTGTCAGTTGAAACTTCTCTGTCCTTGCGCAAAACCCCAGTCTTTAAAACTTTCCCGAATCATTGGTTGTCATTCAAAGATGATAATAATAATTTTACCAAATACTAATTTACGATCATCATAATGGGAAGAATATAGGAAAATAAAGGAAACTTTCCTTCTAAGGTCTTGTGCGTCATGATTTGAGTTCGAATGTTTGGGGCAACACTAACGCCCTAGTATGCCTATGTTGACTATTGCTTTGGGATATCTGCGTCTGCAACGTACAAATGTGTACGCCTGAGTCACATCTGCGCTAATGTGTGCACAGAGATACGCACGTGGACCAGAAGGACACAAATATGTACTTCTCGCATTTGTACCTCTTGCACGTTTCTACTTTGCAGCGTGGCAATACAATCTGCTGGCAAACAAAGCTAGTAACAGAAGCTTACTCCACGTTATGCTTGAGGTTTACAGATGTACAAGCAATGACTTAGGAAAAAAGACTGTCTCTGGAGTAGGAGATGATGTAATAGTTTAAATCGCCAGAGCATATAATCGTGACTTGTAAAAATGAGAGCAGCATTTTATATTGATGGTGCTTATTGTCCTTATCTGTGGGAATGTTGAAAAAAAACCGAAGAAAAGGCGTGTGGCATACCGAATACCCATGCTAGTATAATTATATTCATCAATCCTTTTCAAGTCTTTGAATCAATAGTCGGTAATGGTCTCAGACACTGACGAAATATCCTTAATTTTCCGATGCTACATATTACCCTTGCATGGTATCAACCTACCACATGATACAATTAACTCAATTAAGCCTAACGTAGTACCATTAGCTTCTTCATGAGTTACATGGTACCATTCCCTTGCAACACAGGAACTTGCTATGGCCAACAGAAATATTGAAGTTGCTGAAGAAAATTTCATTAGTACCCTTGGAGTAGCAGAGCTTTTTTTAAAAGGGTATTATTTGCCTCTATATCGTAAGTGAAAGATTTTGGCAAGATTTTAATATTCAATGCATTCTCCCAGCGGAGCTCTCTTTCCCTTTAACTCAGCATCTTATGAAATAACATCTCATGCATGCACAGGTTCATCCTCAAAAGTGTACTCAACGTTTTCTCTGTTTATTCAAATCGAGTTTACCGCTACGGTGATACGAATTGGCCTGAAAATGTTTTACAATAAAATTATTTGATTCTGACAAAGGAAAAGATTACGCTGTTGCCCCCAGAAAACAACCAAATGTCTTCTCAACCTTCTTCCTTTCTACTCTTTCCATTTTTACATGTATCCATTGGACTTTCGTTTTGGTGTCAACTGCGGTAGAAACTTGGCAGTACTTCTTTCCACGTGTTACGCACAAGTTTCGTCTTTACAGGATAAAAAGGAAAGCACGCGATCGCGCTAGCACGATTACCGTAATTTTCCGACATGTGACATTAATAAATTTCTCCCTGTAATCCACCTCCTGGAGGATTTTACCCTTATTCCAAACTTCCCAAATTCAGAAAAAATTTCAAATACCTGAACTAGACCTCATCATATCCTCCTTTCAGATTCTAGGGTGTAGTACTGGAAATCAGACTGAATCCAAGGGAAATGAGACTTCGTCCAGTGCAAATTGGACTGCATCCAGCGGAGGATCTAATTCATCCAAAGTGAGTACTTCGTGAATTATTTCCCATTCATGCCCTGGAAAGCGATCTGGAGTATGCGCGTTGGCGAAATAAAGTGTGGATGTCATCTCCAGAACTTAAAAGAATCAGATGTCATCGTCTCGAATCCAAAGTGTTGATGATGCCAAGGAGTACTTAAAACACTATAAGTTCGAGGGATGGCAGGCAATAAGTTTGATTCCCCTGGCTCACACAATGAAGGACGCAATACCGGCTAAGCAAGTTCACTGAAAATACCGTAGAGCCGAAAGAGAACTCATGATATCAGAAAGGAGTTTTCTGGGTCAAATACGACCTATGACTGCTTAAAAATAAATTTTAAATCCATTCCCTCTTTTTTGCTTAATAATATGACACTTTCGGGAACAACACCCTTTTCAAGGTAAGACATTCGGATAGAGACGCCAACAAACCCATCCAGCCAAGAGGACGTCCAGTGTCAAGATTGAGCATTCATGCAGTATGTCAGGAGATTGGTATACTACATTAAAGATAGATATTTCCTAGAAGCATATCCGCCCGGTCTCCTACATTAAACTAAATCCTTTTTTACATTTTTTAAATTAAGGCATGAAGTCTCTTCCCAAGTCCCACCACGGTAAAGAAGCCCGCATCATCATCCCTTACCACATTTCAGACATCAATTACTGTTAAGTAACGAACTCATTCCGCACACGGACCTCCAACATATGAAACCACACTTTCTCCCACGTCTCAGGGTGGGGAAAATAAGGGATTCACGAAGGATCAGGTAACCGGCAACACTTACATGTATCTCCTATCAAGTCTGACGAAAGAGCAGAAGTTGCAACTCATGCAAGATAGAGATGAGTTCATCCGCAGCTGCACCTACGAGGGAATCGATTGCAAAAGGTCAGGTCAATGAGGACCTCATTCTCTCAAAGAAGTCTGGTCTGCTCAAAAATAAAATCTCCTTTTCCTTGCAGCTATTTCTTGCCCTATTCGAACACGACATACGGGAGTTGCTATGTCTTCAACTTGAAGTTGAACAAGGACAATGATTCAGGGGCAGGATCTAGGAAAGTCGTTTTCGCTGGCCCGAGCAATGGTGCGTTCCATAACTCTTAAATATAACGGAGGCCCATTAATGTCAGCGAAACAATGGAATCTGGCCTCAACGAAACGGCGAAGCAATACACATGACCATATTAGAATATGGTCATGTGCATTCAGATCCACGTGCATGTTTCTGGGAAGAATAAATGTTTGTTCAAGGGGAGAGGGGCTCTGATGCATAGACCATTTGATATCAATATGCAATTGTAATTTTTCTCTGGTGTTGACCATCAGAATGATGAGTATTAGGCCCAACAAGTCATCGTTACCGTCATGGTGTATACGCTATTTCTCCGGAAGTTATAGGCGGAAAAGCTTGTCATTACGATCATAAGTGTATTTCTCCTCCGGCCCAGTGGGAGTAAAGCAAGTGCTTTTCCTGGAGGTCTATCGACTGGGAGTTTCCTCCAATGCATTGGTTCGGGAAGTTCCTCTAATCTTTTCTTTCAATGGGCAGGGTTGGAGCTGGAGTTGTATTTGAACGCAAGCCAGTGGCCATCGAGTGTGCTGTCATCGGAAGGAGGCGTTCGTGTTGTCATCAACCGACCCAGTAACCTCCCTTCCCCCGATGAATCCGGATTCAATGCTCGGACTGGTTCATCAACCGAAGTGACTCTTAGACAGGTCAAGTCCGTAACTGTTGAATATAAGAAGTACTCGGTGCATCCATGAATGAAATGAAGGACTTCCACAAAGCGTGAGATGACGAATGTAGCATGTTATGCCATCTTCGTTACATATGGAAATGGTGGCTATGCATTTAAACGAAAATGTTTAAGTAAAATCTAGTAACGGTGATGCATGTATGAGTGCACTATTGTTCGTAATTGTAAGCTAACCCCAATGAATTATACATTGCAATAGTTTTAATCCGTACAAACACATCCACGTTCTTCCTATTTCTACAAAACATCCACAGACTGTATATTTGCGTAGGTGGAAGTCTCGCGCCTAGCATATCCGTATGAAAATGACTGCTACAGTTCCTGGAACCAGTGTGGTTACTTCCCAGCCGACTCCTCCCTCGTCGACTATGATTCCCTGGTAAGATTTTTGCCAATAAAAAAAAAAAATTTTCCTATAACTTCGGCATGAGAATCAATCATTTTGCGAAACATGTCATATTGAGGACGCAATAATGGTGATGGAAGATCTTATTTTGGAAGACACCATCATTTGTTGGTATGTGTTGAAAGAAAAAGGAAAAGGATGAAGGACAACCATGGCAAGGGTGAAGAAATCTCCTGCGATGAAACCTTTTATGCTTTGCGCTTGGTCTATTGACCCTGCTCCATTGTCAAGCCATCAGAGTAAATAGGGTTTCAGGGAGGCAATTTGCGGCAATTATTTTCTTTTATATCATGATTTCACTGTCTTCTTAGCGTTAATCTCATCCATCGCAACTCTCTAGGAAAGTCGATCTCTACATGTTCCATATACTCCATATTCCCTGAGTATGGACTGATACACATTTTCATCGGAAGAGAACGAATGCAATAACTTGTGACGGTCATTATTTCTTCAGTGCAGAACAAACAATAAATATTTGGATTTCAGACTAGCATCGGCATTTGACATCTACAAAGGCGAAGGCGCAGTCCAACTATTGCAGGCATTAAATGGCTTTCCCATAACTTTATCTAGGATCGTCTATACTTTCGACGGTACTTTTCAAAGAAAGTGCAGTAACTCGATATAAAAATATAAGAGGTCACGAGAAATTCCTTGCTCTCTTCTTCAATCGAGTCTAAGCACCTCCAGAGAGGAGGGTATTGATAAGAATGTTCATGCATGTGGGTGCAGATGTGCAGGCGGATATGTGTACAGGCGACGATCGTGGAGAACTGCTATTGCAAATTACCCTACATCCAGGACTACTTCATCTTCCCGGACGGGGAATTGGATGAAAGCCCCATTTGCGACGTTCGATCCCTCGGTCCGCCTCTTTCACCAATCGTTTAGGCCTACTCTTAGTCCTACTGAAAAGTATGCTCGTACGCACGAAAATTTTAAATCTGCATGTGAAAGCTTGCGTGGAAGGATCTTTCGTCACAGGAGGTTGGAGGGATCTTTCTTCATTTGGTGTTTCCTTTCCCGCTGAGCCTTATAGCTGCTTCCATATTCCATTCCGTAGACGATTTCCCGTGGTGTATCACTATTGCAAAATATAACAATGACAATTACAAATTGGAGTTCATCCCACATGTTCGTAGCATTTTAACCCATTCCCATCCTGTGAATTTATCCTTAAAACCTCTTTAAGTCTCCCAAGATTCAAACCTTTTACACACCGCCACACTGAAATTACTGCAATTCAATATAAACCTCTTGGTCAGCTCATTTACCCGACATCTAGAAGAAACCGTTGGAAAATTGAATGGGTAGCACCGCATTTGTACTGATCATGACCAGGAGCACTAGGGCGTACCAATGCGCATATGGATGCAAATGAGTCATTATTATGGGTTTTGATGAAATGTCCACATGTGACCGCTACCATCGCGGAAGGAAAATATATAAATGAGAGATTTCTTGGCAATGAGAGATTATTTAACTAACTACGTCCTATAATTGCACCAACCTTCTTGTTACTGTCACACGCAGTTGTTATCTGCTAATTATTTCAAAAGAAAACAACGTCCACACATCGCGATGATCATCGTACAACAACTTCTTGCATCGTTACGAATCAATTTTGCTGCGCGGGCTGCACGGTAGTAATATTTCTAATTCCTCCTTACTTTCTCTATTTTCCCTTTTGGCCGTTGTAGATACTACGAACAGCCTGTGCATCAAGAGGGTATATGCCTCAATAGAGAACGGAAGCATCACCTGTCCTTGCCATTCACAATGCCAGTGAGTCAGATTTTTTCCACTTCCCAACCAAATTTTTCCATTTTTTTAGATTTGCATGAAATGCAAATGCATAAAAGAAACTCAGCCACCACAATGGTCGAATGAATATTTTATTTGAAGCGGATAACAAAAATCGAGCGAAAAAAGCAGCGCGGGACGCATTCTGCTTCAGTTGTCCGGCATTTCTATTCTTCCAGTCCTCCTATCGTGAGCCAAGCTCCATTTGCGGCACACAACCCCCAAAAATAACATATTATTGAATAAATTTGCTCGTGATATTCTATTTAAAAAAAACGTTCATGGTATATATCAACTTCCAAAGAAATCAGTCGCTGGGCCATGCTCTTCTCTTGAAAATACCCGCGGTGAGCCCGGATATTTTTAAAATAATTGTTGCGTGTCGAATTTGGTCATTCCATTGGTGTAAAAGCAGAGGATCTCAGGCTAGGTCATTTCTCTCTCGTTCATAGACAAACGGAATACAGGGCGACGGTATCATCCTCGGAATGGCCAACTGACTCTTACATGGTAAGTCTTACCATGATAATAATCACAAACGCTCCATGCGACGAATCCCAGCTTGCAATGAAATTGGTTCTGAAACTCTTCAGATGGACGCAATGAACTCCATGAATTTAGAGTCTCAGTTGCGACAGGACGGAAGTGCTCGGATGAAGTCGGAGGTGGTCAAGGTCGTCATCTATTTCTCATCGATCATGAAGGAAACGATCGCGGAATCCGCCAGCGTGACGGTGAGTCCCAACATCGCCAGGATGATCCTCTGGGGACGATATCTGCCGTCGCTATTCGGTCATGACGGAGCGAATAAGCTTTCCTTCTCTGATCTCACCAGAGCACCAACCTATTGAGCAGCCTGGGAGGAGCTCTAAGCCTGTACTTTGGAATCTCCTTGGTCATGTTCCTGGAAATCATCGAGATTATTCCCCTGATGGTCATAACCTTTATCAGCAAATGCTTCAGAGTCGTCCAGAGTCAGAAAGTGCCGGTGAATCCACCACCGAGGAGACGAGTGCCTCGTCACAGTGCACACTTGCAATATCCCACCCCCCTCGCATTGAACATGGAACGAATTTGACATTTCACAATAACTGTTTGACTAACTCACGCCCATTTTCTGTGCCTTCTCGATATTTCGTCATTACGTATCCTGAGCAGCATGCACTAGTTCCCAATTGCTATCATTCTTCGCAAAAACGTTGTCGTCCAAAAATATCGACTCTCAAGATTCTTGAATGCGAAAATATGTATATTAGGAAGTATTTACGAAGCACTCAACTGCGAAATCAAAGACTTGTCCCACAATTTCGAATCGCATAGAGGATTCTACAGCCCTCTTTTATTCGCAGTCAATTCTTGCTACAAGTCTCTTTCCGCTCCTCTTGTGTCCCACATGATGTTCAACATGTATTGAAACAACCGTTTAACAAAGCTATCGTCATTCTCCGTCATGATCCATCTGTATCAGGCTGAAACGAAAGTCTGTTCTTGTGCCTTCATCAATGCGAAGTTTTCATGAATAAAGACGAGAATATTGCTGCGAAAAAGTCCCCAAGTGTGTTTACAACTCCGAAATGGAAGCAGGACGGAGTGAAGTGAAATGCAGCTCTCTTAATCAACATAAATGTTTGGCCGAACCCTTTACGTGATGACCCCCATATCCGAATTGTGACATTCTCCTTCTCCAGTAACTAATAGGGCTTGACAATTGCATTTGTGACTGTTGAACAAAATGCTTTGGTATAGGAGAGATTTCTACCTCGAAGCCTGCCTCATGATGTATAAGTAAAGGGATACATATAGGGATACAGGATATCGAGAGTTGGACCTTATTTGAAGAACCAGACGACGCAGAGAAGCTAAGGTAAGAGTAGGTATCTCCCCAGGATCGATACATAATTGTTATTGGGGAAACATGAGGCTGACCGCACATAATTTCCGATGTCTCCTCCCTCCTTTGCGCCCGCCTTGCCGCAGTCAGTAGCCTTCCTGCGGGAGAGCGGTAAGATGACGATGAGCTGGTATTCGCCAATACAAAATGTTTTGGGAGAATTCTGCAGCACGACCCAGATAAATGGGATCAGTAATGCCAGCAGAACCACTCATTCATTTCGGAAATCTATTTGGTGGATCATCACCTTGGTCGCAATCTGTGCCACTATCTACGTGAGTTCCATTTCAATGAATTTTTTTCCGCTCCGATGCAGCTGATTTGCTGTCACTGGTAATTAGCGATGGTTACCTCACTATGTCAGCTATGTATGTTTTTCTTTTATTTGGCTTCATTCGTGGCAGGGTCTCTATGGTGTGATTTCGACCTATCTGCAGTATTCCGTGTCTACGACGGTGTCCATAACACAGCCAAAATTCCTCAATTTCCCAGCTGTAACAGTCTGCAACCTCTCGCCCTTCCCTTGCTCCAAGGCCAAACAATATCCAGAATTGGCAAAGGTACAACCGTATACCCATAGAAAACCATGATAAATTATGTTCACGAATTCGCCTGTCACGAAAGCTTCACGCTATCTCAGGTTTCTTGAAAATGAATTTTTGTGCAAATTAAGCCAACAAGATCGATGATACTTCAAATAATCCTCTTTCCAGATACTAGGGTGCCAAAGTGGAAATCAGCATGCCACTAGCGCAAATCAGAATGCCACTAGCGCAAATCAGTGGGTATCCAGCGGAAACCAGACGGCATTTACAGGACAGAACTCATCCAAGGTAGGTCCTTAATGCTTCCATTGTTCAAATTTCGGAGTTCGACCTAAAATACGTCAAGTGAAAGAATGCGTATCTAGAACCTCGAGGCTTCTGATGTACTTCTTTTAAATCCGAAACTGCAGGAACCAACAAGGACCAAATTAAACAATCCGTGAATGCCATTGGTCGCACGTTCAACCCCAAATACGAAATGAATGCATGTTTGCCCAGTGTGTAGTGAGAATCACACTTGTAAATGTGTTTAATTATGGAGGTGAGACTTTTCCGAGCATAATGACTCACTTCTTTCAGCCTTCTACATGCGTTAATGTCTTGTATTCTTGCACAGCGAACTTAGGCATATTTCTACAAGTAAAACTGAACCCTCTTTGGTTTTAGATCTTTGACGAAAATGTTGATTTTTCGCATGAACAAAACCTGATTAGGGTTGTTTGAAGCCATTCCAAATTGAGAATGTACCTAAGACATCGCGATTTCCATTTGAAAACGTAAGCAATTATGCAAGAACAGTACATGCCATGGTTACTTCATGGTAACCATGGCAGCACGACCGAGACCTTGCTTCGGAACCTTGCCCAATAACACGGTTTGTCAAGGGAGGAACCATCCGCGAATCGGCAGAGGGCGTTTCTCCGTCATGAGTGGGCCTTAAGTACGAGGACGGTGAGCGTGAGTGGAGAGACTCTCCTTAATCATGAATAAATGAAAACATCGGCTGTGCCACTTCTAGAACGTCCGATCGTTCCTGATAAACTGATATTTGCGACCGATAAGCACCCAAAAATGAAATATTAATTCCAGGCTTGGGTCTTTACACTTCGCTGACGAGGCGAAAAATGCAATGATGTTTATCAATATCTTCCACCAAGCAAATGATACACAGTATATAGGCATATTGATCGTAATCGCAACCCTAGTCGTGTTATACGATGCCCTTTGGCTGCACAGATCCAGCCGTATTTCTCACATCCAGTCAGATGTTCTTCCTGTAATATTTACAAACAGGCTATAGGAAAATAAATATCCATGATGCGATTAGGGCGAACAGGAAGTCAATTGAGTCTTAGTAACATCATGGGAAAGATGACATCTCGCTTAATACCATGCCAACAAACTGTTATACTACATGTCGAAACTGCGTGAAGTCTAGCCCTTGTTGCTTTAGCTAACAAACCCTAAAAATTCCCCATGTAACTAGAGATGACAGGACATCTTCCCCCCCCCCCCCCAGCCCTCATCCTTCTTCCTTCTTGAAAGTCTTAAGCGTTCTTGGGAATCCTTAATCCATCCCATCTGGGAGATTCCACACATTTCGAGAGCTAATTTCTTCCCTTTCCGTAAAAGAAGTTCAAGAGGTTGCCACCAACGTTTTGCTTTGGAAATGAACCTCAAAACGCACAACAAATGATCCTGGATACATTAGAAAGACTGTATAAGCAAAATGATAGCATTTAGATTTGCATGGGGTGATTTTGATTAATTTCATCCCAATTTGCTGGAATGAATCACATTCATCTTAATGCAACATGATAAAAATCAGGAAATTTATTTGCACCATTCCATCTTATGTCTTTCTAGCGTATTATCCCCCTTGAAATACAATTAGAATATATTGGAACCTCAAGGGAAAAAGGTCACATCTGGGTCGGGGTGCGTATTCATAAAGTAGAATGTGTGTACCACGTTTAGCTGTCGAAGTAGAACCGAACTGTCTTCCATGTTTCAGAGTGGCGGAGGTAAGAGCTTCACAGACGATAAGATTGCAGAAAATTCTTATTTGTACTTTCTATCAAGTCTGAGCGAAGAGGATAAGGTGAACCTCATGCAAGATGAAGATGAGTTCATCCGCAGCTGCACCTACGAGGGCGTCGATTGTCAAAGGTCGAATCACTGATCATTTCGTGGTTACTTTAGAAAATATTGATTGACTCACGATTAAATCCTTTTCGCTTTGCAGCTTATTTTTCCCGTACGCGAACTCGACGTATGGGACTTGCTACGTCTTCAACCTGAAGTTGAACCAGGACAATGATACAGAGGCCGGATCCAGGAAAACAGTGTTCCCTGGTCCGAATAATGGTCCGTTCCTTAGAACTCAGACATATGTATCCGTAACTTGAAAACAAATATATCCATAGGGTGGTTTAAAAAAAATCGCTCTACCGTTTTTTATGGGAGAAATACAGTTTCATGAATGCAGCAAAAATTGTATCGGATACGCGATCGATATTTCACAGTTACAAGGTGTTGAAATGCTTCCCAGCTCTTCTTCAGCACTCCTACCTAAGCGCAATGCCTATTTAGAGGTGAATAAAAGGTGCTCAGGGTCATTTCACCTCAAGTGAGGTGAACCTGTGCTTGACCATCTCAGAATTCAATCAAATTATCAACTTAAACTTTTCAAGGGACAGTTGGATTCAACTGATACTTGATAGAGAGGTTCGTGAATCTAAGAGGTTTTTTCATTGCCACAAGATGGCGCTGTATCTCGATAGAGGGCGCTGTTGTTGACCGGGTGACCGAGGGTGATTAATAAAAGGTGGAATGCTCCACCTTTAAGTAGTGTAACGGGACAGTACATGGCTCAGAGAATTGTTTAGATAAAAATAGGAAGACAATCTCCTCAACATCTCCCATATATTCAATATGAAGGCTTTATGAATCTTATATTGTTTACTCGAATACACGAATCGAACTTTCTCCCCTTTGAAAACGGTGGAGCTCTTTTTATCACCCTCGGTCACCTGGTCGACAACAGCTCCCTCTATCGGGATACAGCTCGCTTATGCACTGGATTATACTGGTCAGTTTACTTTCACGAGGAAAAGGTAAATGCACTGGCGAAACGGCATGAGTGTTAAGCATCCCGGTGATTGAGTTACTCTTTTAGGGGGAAAACATGGCATAAGGCTATTTGTTCAAATGGTAACGGGCGCTCTCGCGTTCCGTTCAACGCGTCTACCCCTATTTTGAATCTGCTCGCACACGCCACCCCATTCTAGCGTAGCCTACAACCCACACTTTTTGAACAATAAAATTACTTTCTATTTTCTTATCTTTCTCGCTGTTAAGATTTGCAGAAATGCCTTTTACTCATCTTGAGCTTCCGATTGATATATCACATGTACCATTCGATGGGTGGTCATTTCATCGCGCTGGCACGGTTAGTAGACCACGATTTATTTCCTCCAGTTCAATCAAAGGCCAAAGAATCAGAAAGTCAACCTGTTTTGTGACATGATGGGTCATTTGAGAAAGGAAAGAGTCACGGACTTCGGCCACGATTATTTTATAATCCAACTGCTCCATCACTTCGCCCCCCCCCCCGGCGATTATGCTGATTATCGCGCTCGTTCGGCCAAACATAAAATGAATGCAGTTCCCTTGATCTGCCTTCTTACTGTTTTCTCTGAGGTTGGTTAGTTAGGGTATAGAGCAAAAGCTGAAAAGCACTGCGTGAGAATGTTTGAGGGTTGAATTTTTCTTTACGTCAAGAATACGTCATGAGGACTGAAGGTAGGGGAGGATATCAGGAGAGGGCGAAAGAGATCCAGAGGTTTGCCGGGATTTGAACCCAAATCTCCTGCTTGCCGGTCAGGTGCGCTACCACTACACCAACGAACTCAGGACATATATTGATAGTTATTCTTCCCATCACCACACAAGGTTTTATGTTCCAACGAAAACGGGCACTCGTGCACTCCGTTCAAGGTGGTACACAATAAAATTACTACTTCTTTTCTCATCTTTCGCATATAAAATTTACACCAAGACAATATCCGCATCAAGACCTTACGATTGATACATCACATGGACCAATCGACATTTGGTCCACTTCGGATGTCTTTCCATCATGGAATAATTTTATTTAGCGGTAAGAGAGATTCAATTAGAAATCAGATGTAAAGGGCGTAGTTTAGATGCAATAGACTGCGTTATCTGATCGAAGATAGAGCAAAAAAGAAGTAGCGTCGGGAAAATATGTTTTTCATTTAAAATTTAATATTCACATCTACTGTAAGTGCCAGGATCTGTGGTCTCCACAACCCTATGGACGTTTAGCTTCGAATTTGTTGGAGCAATTCTATACTGTGAGGGAACGAAACGTGCCCAATATCGCTGCTCGGTATGCTCTCTGGGGAGGCGCAAAGGAATAGGAAGAGGTTAAATCTTGGAACGGGAAGGGGTTGAAGAAAGGGAAAGAGGCGCCTCAGCGCCTATAGATTTGGAGCGAAGTTTTATATCTCTCCGCGCAAAGCCTGAATCATGCATGCGTTTTTGCTGTAGATCTATCAATTTTTGCAGAGGGAGGGGACTAAATTACATCAGAGTAGAAGTCTCGGTTGATTTATGCATACCGATCGACAGGACTGGAGCTGGAGTTATACCTGGACGCGAGTCAGTGGCCATCGAGCGTGATGTCATCGCAGGGCGGCGTCCGGGTTGTTATCCATCGATCCGACAGCCTCCCTTCTCCTGAGGAATCCGGATTCGATGCACGGACTGGCACGGCCACCAATATTGCCCTTAGACAGGTCGAAGTACATGCTTGTTTATATATGAGTCAAGGAGACGATTCGGTGCACTGCAAAATGAAGGCAGGAAGTATGATAATCAGAGCTAATGGAAGCAGCATTATATACATAAGTATATATGAAAGAGGATAACAGCAACAGATGTCATTGTTAGTGTAAAATTTATTAGAATGGAAACTGGAACGGTCAATTAAAAACATTAAAATACAGATATATTCTCTTTCATTTGATCCATGTTTGTATTTGAGGAATATTTTTTAAAATGATTACTAGTCTAGATTCCTCACATTACTAGGAAGCATCCACAAGGTCTATTTCATGCATTGGAGCAGATGGAAGTGTCGAGGCTGCCCTATCCCTACGAAAACGACTGCTACGATTCGTGGGACAAGACCGGTTACTCTCCGAGTGATCCAAAACTCATCGCCTATGACTCCCTGGTCAGTATTTTTGCGGGTCAGAAGCCCTTGATGTTTGTTGCACGATCGAGGATTCGATCACATTTCCCAACGAGTAATCAATTTCCCACGTTGTAATGATTCTTTCACATCGCTTCACAACTCTGAATGAGAACTGCGAGGAAACGTTGCTATTAATGTTATCACTTCCAGTAACGCATGCTTCAAAACCTTTTACTAGGGGGGATACATACCACAAAGATGTATCAAGAACATTTTAACATTAATTCCTCTAACTTCAGTTTTCCTAAATGGAAGTATTTTTTTTAAACCGTGTGTGTTCGCATTATGTTCATGCACCAATTTCTCATAAAACTCTGTTGCTAATCCTTGTACTAATTCGCACTGAAAAGATGATAACGATGCGACAACTACTGTATACAGCTTATCAAAGGATTCTCATAGTTTCGAGTAACCAATTATACTTACAAGCCTCTTTTAGCGCATTTTTCCATTTATTGGGAATGGGAAGCATTCATCATAGAGCTCTCGTAAGGGGGTGAACAGGATGCAATGGGTTGGATTAGTGTGGAAGCACCTCCAGAATTAATGGAATTAGACGACGAGTCTAACGGTGGATGTGGATGTAGATGTGCAGGCGGATGTGCCTGCAGGCAACGATGCTGAACATTTGCCATTGCACACTCCCCTGGATACAAGACTACTTCACGTTCTCGAACGGGACGCTCAACGGGACCAGAGCTTGCAACACTGAAAGCTACGGTCAGCCTCTTCCTGTGTTTTAGTCCTATCACTTGCCCCACTTCAGTACACGCCTTTAAGCCCGAGTTCATTCACGTTCTCGAACGGGACGCTCAACGGGACCAGAGCTTGCAACACTGAAAGCTACGGTCAGCCTCTTCCTGTGTTTTAGTCCTATCACTTGCCCCACTTCAGTACACGCCTTTAAGCCCGAGTTCATGAATCCGCACGTAGAAACATAAAGAGAAACACCTTTTCAATTGAGACCCGCTCGCCTTCCCGATCTGTAGTACCCCTTCACACTCTCTCGCATCAATGTCCATCTACAATTGCCAAATCAAATGCACTTAGCATTCTTACAATTTCAGACATATCACTTCCCTTTTGAATATATCCCACAGGAATCCTATGGGGTTTTCTGAACCTGAAATCTACTTATACTAGAGGCCTGCGGGTCGCTACTCTGGCAGTCAAATGAGCGGAAATGAGGAAATACTTACATTATGATATAACGCAGTTGGGCTCAAACCAAGCATGTAATATCTTCCAACAAGCCTCGAAAAGTTCGAACGTGTTGCCACCCAGTTAATTTTATTATCATCGATACCACTCCTCAAAAATAAATAAGAAGATTAGATGACAGCATATGGCCTAGATTGGCAGAGCCTTGTAGCATTAGACCTTGGATGACCTTGCCTCTGGTCTAGAATGGCATTTGTCGTTAGTGGGCGTCAAAATTGGAGAAAGTCTACCATTTATTCCTGTATGTGTCGGAATTCTAGTTGACGTTTTCTCGCTTGAATTTATTCTTCAATTGTCGAAGAGTTTCCGTTACATTCTAGCCGAATTCGGAGTAAAGCCGAACAATTGTTACACGATTACCGATAGCCAAACGTTCCTCGGTCACTTTCCTCTAACTCCTTTCGATTGGAATCGATCACATTGGAGACACAATTCATCAATCACATGACAGACAACGTGACTCAGCGCTGCAGGCGTGTTTTCAAATGTGACAGCCTTTGAATGACCCCCAAAATAGGAAATCAAATTCCGTCTCGGGAATAAAGATTCCATCGACAAAAGTCAGCCACTTTTTACTTGATAGAGCATTATCTTTTCTTACGAATGGTGTAAAACAGGTCTCAATCAAATATACCATTAAAAAGAAAAAAAGGTGCCAGGACTCTTCATACTCTGTAATGATTGCCATCTACATAGTGAGTTATTTAAAAGTAGATTAAAAGTATACCAACGTTTTTATAGCCTAGCCCAGAATGGCAGAGCCTTGTAGGACTGACGCTATAGGCCGTAGATGGCCTGGCCTACGGCCTCGTATGGCATAGTATCGTAGGCCTCGCGCATTAGAAGTGACAGCCACCCCAACTTTCGGTCTCTCTCTAATTAACCCTTCAAGTGCTGAGTTTTAGCTCGACCTTCTAAGTGTTGAACGTACGTTGTACATGAAAACGGCTTGGAGGGTTAAATATTACATTAGATTAGATGCTTCATTTTGGATTCCTATGGGGCTGTTTCACATTTGATCAAGGTGGCATTTCAAGACGGCATGTGACATGTTTTGCTGATTCCTGCCATGCACTACAAAAGTCTGCCTCATCTGATCGCTCCATGTTTTCAAACGTTGCGCATTTTTCCCTCGCTATTGCTGCAGATTCTGTTGGCAGCCAATGCATCAATAACGTGTATGAAGGGGTGAAGAACGGGAGCATCACGTGTCCCTGCAACGCAGAATGCCAGTGAGTCCGGTGTTTTGTGCCGCAGTCTTGCTCCATTCCTCAGATTCGTAGCTCAGAAATGAATCCTACAAACCCATTCACCCTCTCTAAAAAATGAATATATTCGCCGAAGTTGGTTTGTTGGGGCCTGTGTCTATGCGTCCGCCGGTAGCCCGCACTGATCTGTTTTCCCGAAAAAAGGCACAATTGATCCGATTCGAATCGTTGGCCGCACCCAACTCGACACTCGATGGCGACCGAGACTCCAGACCTGCGAAATCTGGCTGATCGCGCCGGCCGATCCAAAGCGATGCGGTGTGTCTCATTCGAATATTGTTGGAAATTGATTAGCCTCGAGGAGGGGGACCTACATATTTCAAGGAAAACAGCTTAATGATAATTAAAATTTAATGTCAAACTTTTCTTGCAACACACTACTGCTGTGTTCACTACTCCACATGTTTAATATATTACATATAAACTGGTACTTTAGAGGTTTATCAGTAAAGTTCACATAATTTCAAAAGTATATATTGAAACATGTTAAACTTGAAAGAAACGTTTCATAGAACACATGTCTCAGAGCCCTGCTTTCGTAATGAGCCCCTCCCATCCATTAAGCATTGAAACATTATGCGTAGAATCTGAGGTGTGCTGAAAGCTACATCTAAGCGACTGAAAAAATTTCAGACACATAATTTTGCTTTAATGAAAGCTTCACATCCCCCCTCCGCCCACCACAAAAAAATCATGTTATATTTATTTATTGAAAATGTGTGGTCATTCAATTATAAAGAAGGATAATTGAATAACCACCCACCTTCGTCGCCTTTCTTGCAGGATTCCCATAGCCATAGCGAAACGAATTCCTTTCTCTCTCCTTCATAGACAAACGGAATACCTAACGACGATATCTTCGTCGGAATGGCCAACCGGGTCTTACATGGTGAGTTCGATCATGAAGAATCGGGAGTTTCTCAGAGTTCCTGCCTCGAGTGGATTTAACCGCCTTTTCCAACTCTTCAGTCGAGCGCGATGGGATCGATGGACTTGGGGACTCAGTTGCAAACTCATGGGAACGATACGATGAAGATGGAGGTGGTAAAAGTCATCATCTACTTTTCCTCGATCGCCCAGGAAACAATCGCGGAATCTCCCAGCGTGACGGTAAGTCTCATCGCCGCGATGTTTTTATTGGAGANACTCAGTTGCAAACTCATGGGAACGATACGATGAAGATGGAGGTGGTAAAAGTCATCATCTACTTTTCCTCGATCGCCCAGGAAACAATCGCGGAATCTCCCAGCGTGACGGTAAGTCTCATCGCCGCGATGTTTTTATTGGAGACGAGATGAGCCGTCGAGATCCCATCAACTCGGATGCTTTCAGGACACGAACCTGTTGAGCAACTTGGGAGGAGCCCTGAGCCTGTACTTGGGGATCTCCCTCGTCATGCTGCTGGAAGTCATCGAGATCTTTCCCCTGATGGTCCTCGCATTCATCGGCAGATGCTTCGGAATCGGTCCGAAGCCGATGGAGAATCCGCCGCATAAGAGACGGGTAACCCGTCGCTGCGCCCGCGCGGGATGCCCATCCCCCCTCGCATGGGACGAGAAGCACTTTTGACGTTCCCAAAAATTCCTTGAGTGAATCGTCGACGTTCCATGCCACCTGATTCCCTTTACTCCGCATACGTATATGCGATCCGCTCGCGTGGATCTTTTTCGTGGAGAAATATCTTGCACGATCTTGACGTTGGCAAGGGACCTGAATATTACATGGGTGATTTTATAGTGGGATTTCACCCGCACTTGACGGATTGGAGTCGACTTTAATTGGCATCGCTTTCGCAATACTTATATCCTTTGTCGTCATTTTCTAGCAGGCACTTGCAAAATCACTATATATGAATCTGCACACTTCGATGCACTTGATGCAAGAAAATCAGGCAAATTTAAGTAGTAATTTTGCAAAAGGTTTCATGATAACCCTTGTATATTTACGAACTTACCAGGTTTCATGTATGTTCTGTATATTCCCGTTGAACCTCTTATACAGGTCATCGACGTGTAAATTGTATATACTCGATGCTTCTGTGGTATCCTAAATACATTTTGAAGTTCTTACTTGTTCGCAGGCGATTCCTAGTCTCCTTTCCTTGCTTTTTCTCACACAAATTTTTACTTGTGATGAGCAAATGTTTTTAGCGACTAGTTTCGTTCTTCGTTTCGGTCTTAATTTCGAGTCAATAATGCGTCTGAAACGCCTGCCACATCCTTCATTATTTACTTATTCTCTCTTCACGTTATTCTTGTTACCATCATTCGTGTTTTCGCAACAGGCGGATTACAGTTGGTCAATACCTGGTTAACACAAAAGGGGAAACGGTAAAACTGCTGACCAGTCCAGTTTCCCGTCCGTTTTAGAATCTTTAGTAACGGACAAGAATATTCCCATTTAAGAGCGGACAATTGCGCGAGGGAAGATTGGCCACAGCACCCAATTTTGGCAGAACGATGCTCCTTCCAGCACTGCAACAGTTGAATCCAGAAACTCCTTCAGACTCTCAAGAAAATTACCCTGAAGTGTCCAATAAATAAGTTGTTTCCGCGAGTTTCCACGGGGATGGGCAGCCTTCGGCACTCGCTTGTACTTCAGGTCTGCCTCGATTTTCTTATGTAAATTACAACGAAGGAAGGGAATTATGCATTTCTTTCAGCTTCCATCACGTGCATTTTAATTTCGAATCCTTTTATTCAATGTTTGACCGATATATTTCGAAAAAAATCTATGCATATTTTTTTCGGTGGGATCGTACAGGCCCATTCCTGAACGCGAACGTTGCTGTTGGACGAGGAAGAATTTGCACAGAATTACAGTGAGTTGTGAACTGAGAAATGCTTTCATTCAGATGCATTTCTTTCATGGGACTCGAAGATGTGAAGGTTTCATTTTCATACCTTGATCCTGGAAGTGGAAGAGGACAGCGATGTATGAGAAGACGAGGCTCATCGCCTAACCATGAAAAAGAAGGAAAAATTAATCACCCTGGATTTAATTGCATTTGAAACTCGCATTTGGAACTCGCATTTGGAACTCGCATTTGGAACTCGCATTTGGAACTCGCATTTGGAACTTGCATTTGGAACTCGCATTTGGAACTCGCATTTGGAACTCGCATTTGGAACTCGCATTTGGAACTCGCATTTGGAACTCGCATTTGGAACTCGCATTTGGAACTCGCATTTGGAACTTGCGCTGCTGAGATGTGTTTAATCCAATGAGGAAGCCTCAAAGGAATGAAACCTGTTGTTGATGCAGAGTCGCGTATGAGACCTGTTACCTCAAAATATACGCTTGCTGTCAATAAACGGGGAAGGTCAAGGTCAAGATCTAGGGCAGGGGTTCTTCACCTTTTTGCACCTATGTACCCCCCAGATCCTCAAGTATTACTCATGGATCCACACCCCCAGTTATCAGAAACTTTGAAACACCTGCATTTGTGATTATAAATGATGCTTTTCTGGAGCTACCTTCAATAATATATTTCATTTTCCATGGACCCTCCATGGACCCCCTGGACCTACCTCATGAACCCCCTTGGGGTCCATGGACCCCTGATCTAGGGTATAGGTGAAGCACCAGAAGATTATCACTACTTTTTGTTCAATTTCCGTATCGAAAATACCGGCCACGCCCTGGTGCAATTAGAAGGATGAATAGTACTATTGTTTTCTAATCAACGCATAACATGAATTGTTGAATCTATGTAATAACACTAGTGCACGGGCTGAAAAAAGTCGCATCAGGACATTTCGTGGATGACTTTCCACTCTTTCTTCGCCAGTTAAAGAATTCCTGGAAATATCCCGCGAAGCAGCGTCTTGCGAACGTGGCCATGTCCGCATATCCACCGACTGTGGCTCCTTAATTTAGATTTAGATTTAAGTTTAGCAGAGGCGAGGAACTGGCCCCTGGAGTTCTCAAGCTATGAGGCCAAAGCAGGCTGCGTGCCGGCCACGTCAGGACAACACGATCGATCGACAACACGATCGATCGACAACACGACTCGGAGCAGCAAAGCTCGCTCGACAATCCCGTCCCGGGTCGGGTGCAGGCCACGTTTCCGATCGGGGCGATCGATTTTCAACTCGAAAAGTGAGCCTGTGTAGGCCTCTTACGCGCAGAAAAACAGGGGAATCCTAGAAGCCACATTCGCAGCGTACTTTTTGGACTTTTGACTCAATAAGTATCGCCTCCGATGATCGTGGCCTTCTCACAAGTAAATGTACCGAATATTGTTGAAGAATGAAAAACAGTAACATGGGAACGCTCCACTTTTTTCAGACCATGGATTTATTATATTGCATTACTTATGATATGTATGCCGCTTAAGTCCGATACAATTTTAAATTCCAATATTAACCAAACCGATCGCAGCCGTCGTGGAGAGTCCATCCACGGATCCAATCTCTTTTTGCAAAATGCAATGGAATGCTCATTCAAAACGTTGATTCGGATTCGACAGTCGTCTTACCTATAAAGTCCATGAAGGTGTGCAAGGGACCCTTACGTAAGACTCCTCGAGCACGGTGAATGTTAAAACATTGTGTCCTGCCTGAAAAAAGTTGAGTGAATTGATGCACGATCAAAATAACAAAAAGGAAATCCACGTCACATAATTTTCCTTCTACGTAGTATCGCGCCGCAGAGGGAATTCCTTCTCGGTGTGCATGTCGAACAAATTCTTACTCAGACATTGGAATTTGACCTGTGCTCAAAGTACGAATGATATGAAAACGTGAGACATGCATTTTTCAAAGCCGGAGGACCGGATGTTAAACACATAGCGATCCTCACAGCTAGCTAACAAATGT
Source organism: Darwinula stevensoni (assembly GCA_905338385.1). Taxonomy (NCBI): domain Eukaryota; kingdom Metazoa; phylum Arthropoda; class Ostracoda; order Podocopida; family Darwinulidae; genus Darwinula; species Darwinula stevensoni. The sequence goes on from CAJPEV010001672.1 coordinate 43,148, forward strand.
GACTTTGCGTGTGTGTGACGGCTCTACGGGCCAAACGCGTAGAGATATGAATTTGAGATCGTTTCGGTCTTAATTTCGAGTCAATAATGCGTCTGAAACGCCTGCCACATCCTTCATTATTTACTTATTCTCTCTTCACGTTATTCTTGTTACCATCATTCGTGTTTTCGCAACAGGCGGATTACTATTGGTCAATACCTGGTTAACACAAAAGGGGAAACGGTAAAACTGCTGAGCAGTCCAGTTTCCCGTCCGTTTTAGAATCTTTAGTAACGGACAAGAATATTCCCATTTAAGAGCGGACAATTGCGCGAGGGAAGATTGGCCATAGCACCCAATTTTGGCAGAACGATGCTCCTTCCAGCACTGCAACGGTTGAATCCAGAAACTCCTTCAGACTCTCAAGAAAATTACCTTGAAGTGTTCAATAAATAAGTTGTTTCCGCGAGTTTCCACGGGGATGGGCAGCCTTCGGCACTCGCTTGTACTTCTGGTCTGCCTCGATTTTCTTGGGTAAATTACAACGAAGGAAGGGAATTATGCATTTCTTTCAGTTTCCATCACGTGCATTTTAATTTCGAAACCTTTTATTGAATATTTGACCGATATATTCCGAAAAAAATCCATGCATATTTTTTTCGGTGGGATCGTACAGGCCCATTCCTGAACGCGAACGTAGCTGTTGGACGAGGAAGAATTTGCACAGAATCACAGTGAGTTGTGAACTGAGAAATGCACTTTCATTCAGATGAATTTCTTTCATTGGACTCGAAGATGTGAAGGTTTCATTTTCATACCTTGATCCTGGAAGTGGAAGAGGACAGCGATGTATGAGAAGACGAGGCTCATCGCCTAACCATGAATAAGAAGGAAAAATTAATCACCATGAATTTAATTGCATTTGGAACTCGCTTTTGGAACTCGCTTTTGGAACTCGCATTTGGAACTGGCAATTGGAACTCGCATTTGGAACTCACGCTGCTGAGATGTGTTTAATCCAATAAGGAAACCTCAAAGGAATGAAACCAGTTGTCGATGCAGAGTCGCATATGAGACCTATTACCTCAAAATATACGCTTGCTGTAAATAAACGGGGAAGGTCAAGGTCAAGATCTAGGGCAGGGGTTCTTCACCTTTTTGCACCTATGTACCCCACAGATCCTCAAGTATTACTCATGGACCCACACCCCCAGTTATCAGAAACTTTGAAACACCTGCATTTGTGATTATAAATTATGCTTTTCTGGAGCTACCTTCAATAATATATTTCATTTTCCATGGACCCTCCATGGACCCCCTGGACCTACCTCATGGACCCCCTGGGAGTCCATGGACCCCTGATCTAGGGTATAGGTGAAGCACCAGAAGATTATCACAACTTTTTGTTCAATTTCCGTATCGAAAATACCGGCAACTCCCTGGTGCAATTAGAAGGATGAATAGTACTATTGCAGTTTTCTAATTGCAACGTATAACATGAATTATTGAATCTATGTAATAACACTAGTGTAAAAGCCCGTGCGCGCACGGGCTGAAATAAGTCACATCAGAACATTTCGTGGATGACTTTCCACTTTTTCTTCGCCAGTTTCAGTGTTCCAGGAAATATCCCGCGAAGCAGCGTTTTGCGAACGTCGCCATGCACGCATATCCACCGACTGTGACTCCAGAATTTAGTATTCAGATTTAAGTTTAGCAGAGGCGAGGAACCGACCTCTGGAGTTCTCAAGCTATGAGGCCTAATCAGGCTGCGGGCCGGCCACGTCAGGACAACACGATCAATCGACAACACGATCGATCGACAGCACGATCGATCGACAACACGATCGATCGACAACACGATCGATCGACAACACGACTCGGAGCAGCGAAGCTCGCTCGACGATCCCGTTCCGGGTCGGGTGCAGGCCACGATTCTCATCGGGCCGATCGAGTTTCAACTCGAAAAGTGAGCCTGTGCAGGCTTCTGACGCGCAGAAAGACAGGAGAACCCTAGAAACCACATTCGCAGCGTACTTTTTGGACTTTTGACCCAATAAGTATTGCCTCCGATGATCGACTCTGGATCTATCGAGTACCGAGCAAATGCGGCTCCAACATACACTAGTACGTCCAGTACATGTGAAGGCGCGGAACAATCTCGACGAGCCACGTCCACGTGGCCTTCTCACTAGTAAATGTACCGAATATTGTTGAAGAATGGACAACAGTAACATGGGAACGCTCCACTTTTTTCAGGCCACGGACTTATTATATTGCATAACATAAAATGTATGCCGTTTAAGTCCGATACAATTTTATATTCCATCACGATAATTTTAACCAAACCGATCGCGGCCGTCGGTGGAGAGTCCATCCATGGATCCAATCTCCTTTTGCAAAATGGCACGTGGAATGCTCATTCAAAACGTTGATTCAGATTCGACAGTCGTCTTACCTATAAAGATTCATGAAGGTGTGCAAGGGACCCTTACGTAAGACTCCTCGAGCACGGTGAATGTTAAAACGTTGTGTCCTGCCTGAAAAAAGTTGAGTGAGTTGATGCACGATCAAAATAACAAAAAGGAAATCCACGTCGCATAATTTTCCTTCTACGTAGTATCGCGCCGCAGAGGGAATTCCTCTTCTTACTCGGAACAAATTCTTACTCGGACATTGGAATTTCACCTGTGCTCAAAGTACGAATGATATGAAAACGTGAGCCATGCATTTTTCAAAGCCGGAGGACCGGATGTTAAACACATAGCGATCCTCACAGCTAGCTAACAAATGTGACTTTGCGTGTGTGTGACGGCTCTACGGGCCAAACGCGTAGAGATATGAATTTGAGGATTCCACAGAAATCTTAAAACGGTTAAAAGATCTAGGAAAGAAACAACTCCCATAAAATGTATTTGCAGCATTATCCCGAATTCGGCCCCCTATTGCTCCTTCCACTAAAAGAGATGACGGAGCAGTACCTTACACAGGTATCATCCTATCGCCAAGAGCTAAGAACATCTGAGGCAACATCCCTTCCTGATGCAACGGCATCCAGAACCGGAATCGCATGAGAATGTTAGGGTGTCTGTCCTCCCGCAGAAGACCAGGCACGCACTACACAAAATTAGCTTTTCAATGTCTCCAAGTAGAAAAGCATAGCATATCGTGGAAAGTAGGATCCTCTTACGGAACTCCGGGCCGGAACTTCTTTGTTTTTTCCAGGGCTAGGTTACATCTTTAGAGAAATCATTGAAGGTATTCGATGGTCTCCCTCTGAGATCTATGTAAGAAATCATTGGAAACTTTCTCAAAGGGAAAGGGGACTAATTTCGGAAGAATCCCGGAAGTGACTCCCTACAACGACCGCTTTTGCTCCATCTCTCGCCGGTTTTTCCCAACCTTCTCAGCCAAATTGGTTCATCTTCAGCGAATGATTGGTCGGCCATTCATTCGCCGAAAATGAGGTAACTCCCTCAGCTATGGCCCGACGATAAGCCAGCGAAAAATGTTGACTTGGCTAGGCTGAACATGTTGAATTTTCAGGAACTTACGAGATCAGTCAGCGGCCCTCTCAACGCTCCGCGCAGCAGCTTTTCGGACTTTGTACGCCTTGCTGTTTTTGACCGCTCCACATTTCGGATATTTAGACAGTAGAACGTTGCAATGATGTTAATGGAACGTCTGTCAATACCTTAAATTAAACGTTCATTAAATCCTGCATTAAACGTTCAGGTTCTACTTGGGTGGTAGTATCTGAAAATCATGGTGACTCATTCCACGACATCAGACTATTTCGTCTCCTAAGCATTTAGAATCTGCGAATGTGAAATGTAATACTTTTGAATCATGACTTTGAATCACTACAGTTCCTCACAAAATCGACGTTCTGTTAGGACCGGTGAAAATAAGCGACATGCCGGTAGGTCTTGGCTCACAAAATGAATATAGAATTGCAGCCAAAATTACTTTCTATAATTTTCCTTTGATAATTCGGTGGTTCAATTTACGTGATCTGACCAATATATATCACCAAAATGAACGCCAGACGCAGGGGGAAAGTTCTTACTGGTCCGGAATATGGTACTCTCCACAACACTCAAGGCTCATAAAATCCTATCTCAGACACAAGAGAAGCACCTGCTTGACAAAATAAGTCCTTGTAAGTTAACCAGTTCCACACCAAGTGGACGCCAAGGCTGGAAAAGATTTAGTGAGGAAGATTTGTAACCATATGATGGAAAGGTAAGCTAACACCAATGCAATTAAGGTGGAATTCGTCCTCGCCCTACATGCACACCTTCCTGGCATAGTCTAACAAAGTGAGGCTGCTGAATCGCATCGCAGTCGTCAAATCACAAGGCTGGAGGTGGAGTTATAAATGAACGCGAGCGAGTGGCAATCAAGTGTGCTGTCATCTCAGGGTGGCGTTCAGGTTGTCATCTATCGACCCGACAACCTCCCATCCCTGAGGAATCAGGAATCGATGCTCAGAATGGGTTGCACAATCTCGTATGAATTCGCTCATGACGTATTTCTCAAGATCCATCCTTTCAATCCAGGAATATATCAATCTTGGCACATTAACCGTTATACTTGCCACAGTTAGGGGAGCGGCACCAGTTCGCGAACAGGGAGCCAGTTAGCGAACGAGGGTTATGAAATGCGATTTGGCCTTTTGTTACTCTAGTTTCACTCTCCATCCCAAGCATTAATTAATCAATCAATCCATTACAAACGAGGGTTATGAAATGCGATTTGGCCTTTTGTTACTCTAGTTTCACTCTCCATCCCAAGCATTAATTAATCAATCAATCCATTTTCTGCAGATACCAAAAGCTGGAGCGTGTAACTCGAGAAAGAAAAGACCAAATCGCATTTCATTTCGTTCGCTAACTGGATCCCTGTTAGCGAACTGGTGCGGCTCCCCTATATGTAAACAGTTACAGCTGTACTTAGGACTGCAGTTACGTGCACTGGTTACCCGAACTAGAAGTTCCCCAGAGATACTACAAGTTCTGCACTTCAACACGTGAAATTTTGAAATTAAAAAATGAATGGAAGCGTCTTCCAGTAGATGGAAAACATATTGTGTTCTCAATTTATTTCATTGTAATCGAATGTTTTGGTCACCGAGAGATTTTTTTTTTTGCAACCTCTCCTTTTCTAGCGTTGTTGGGTATCTCATCAGATAATGCATACCGCCCAGAGGTCGAGTTTACTGTCGTCTGAAGTTATTATTGTGAGTTCCTTAGGGACCTATGCGTTGAGCTGCAGCACTCAGTAACTCAGGAAAAATGCATGGGGATTACTATGCACGTGACAGTCCAAAGTTCAGATTAATGCTAATACAATATGCAAAGACTGACATGTTCCTGAATTTACTGGATGGATCTTGACGAATGGATTATGAACGGATTCATCCAATCTCAGACGCATGTCTCTTGTGTTTATATGTATTGGAACTGCAAAATATACAAGAAGATACGAAAATGCCGATACCGTGAAAACCAAAGAGATCAACTTTTGAAAGAAAAAAAACATTCGTGACCTTCTTGCAAGGAAACTTACAGATCCCTAGCACGATGATGCTAACCAAACCGATAGCAATCAAGGTTGAGGAGTCTATTGAGGAGTCCATCTAGTGGAGTCCATCTAGGGAAATAGTGCATGCAGCTCAGGAAACGTAATGACGTAATATTGAGAAGGCACAGAAAATGGGCGCGAGTTAGTCAAACAGTTTTTGTGAAATTTCAAAATCGTTTCATGTTCCATGCGAGGGGGGTGGGATATTGCAAGTGAGCACTGTGACGAGGCACTCGTCTCTTCGGTGGTGGATTCACCGGCACTTTCTGAACGACTCCGAAGCATTTGCTGATGAAGGCTAGGACCATCAGGGGAATAATCTCGATGATTTCCAGGAACATGACCAAGGAGATTCCTAAGTACAGGCTAAGGGCACCTCCCAGGCTGCTCAAAAGGTTGGTGCTCTGGTGGAATGAGAGAAGGAAAGCATACTCGCTCCGTCATGACCGAATAACGACGGCATATATCGTCTCCAGGGAATCGTCCTGACAATGTTGGGACTCACCGTCACGCTGGCGGATTCCGCTATCGTTTCCTTCATGATCGATGAGAAATAGATGACGACCTTGACCACCTCCGACTTCATCCGAGCACTTCCGTCCTGTCGCAACTGAGACTCTAAATTCATGGAGTTCATTGCGTCCATCTGAAGAGTTTCAGGACCAATTTCATTGCAAGTTGGGATTCGTCGCATGGAGCGTTTGTGATCATTAACATGGTAAGACTTACCATGTAAGAGTCAGTTGGCCATTCCGACGATGATACCGTCGCCCTGTACTCCGTTTGTCTATGAACGAGAGGGAAATGACCTAAACTGAGATCCTCTGCTTTTACACCAATGGAATGACCAAATTCGACACGCAACAATTATTTTAAAAATATCCGGGCTCACCGCGGGTATTTTCAAGAGAAGAGCATGGCCCAGCGACTGATTTCCTTGAAAGTTGTGATATACCATGAACTTATTTTTTTAAATAGAATATCACGAGCAAATTTATTCAAAAATATGTTATTTTGTGGAGTTGTGTGCTGAAAATGGAGCTTGGTTCACGATATGAGGACTGGAAGAATATAAATGCTGCACAACTGAAGCAGAAAGCGTTCCGCGCTGCTTTTCTCGCGCGATCTTTGTTATCCACTTTAAATAAAATTTCATTTCATCCATGGTGGTAGCTGAGTTTTTTTTACGCGCTATGCAAATCTAAAAAATAATGGAAATATAGTTGGGTAAGTGGGAAAAATCTGACTCACCGGCATTCTGAATGGCAAGGACAAGTGATGCTTCCGTTCTCTATTGAGGTAAATACGCTGCTGATGCACAGGCTGTTCGTAGTATCTGCAACGGTCACAAGGGAAAATAATAAACGTGAGGAGGAATTAGAAAAGTTATTACGACTGTACTGCCCGCGCTGCAAAATTGCTTCGTAACAATGCAAGAAGTTGTACGATGATCATCACGAAGTGAGTCCATTGTTTTCTTTGCAAATAATTAGCAGATAACAACTGCGTGTGACATTAGCAGGAAGGTTGGTGCAGTCATGGGACGTAGTTAGTTAAATAATCTCTCATTGCCTAGAAATTACTCATTTATATATTTTCCTTCCGCGGTCGTAGCGATCACATGTGGATATTTAATCAAATCCCATAATAATGACCCATTTGCATCCATATGCGCATTGGTACGCCCTTGTGCTCTTGGTCACGATCATCACAAATGCAGTGCCACGCATTCGATTTCCCAACAGTTTCTTCTAGATGTCGGGTAAATGAGGTAAATAGAGGTTTCTATTGAAATGCAGTTATTTTAGTTTGGGGGGGGAGGGGTATGAAAGGTTTTAATCTTGGGAGACTTAAAGAGCTTTTAAGGAAAAATTAACTGGATGGGGATGGGTTAAAATGCCCCGAACATGTGTGATGAACTGAAATTTGAAATTGTCATAGTCATATTTTGCAATAGTGATCCACCGAGGGAAATCGTCTACGGAATGGAATATGGAAGCAACTAAAGGGCTCAGCGGGAAAGGAAACACAAATGAAGAAAGATCCCTCCAACCTCCTGTGAAGAAAGATCCCTCCACGCATGCTTTCACATGCAGATTTAACATTTTCGTGCGTACGAGCATACTTTAGAGTAGGACTAAGAGTAGGCCTAAACGATTGGTGAAAGAGGCGGACCGAGGGATCGAACGTCGCAAATGGGGCTTCCATCCAACTCCCCATCCGAAAAGATGAAGTAGTCTTGGATGTATGGGAATTTGCAAGAACAGTTCTTCAAGATCGTCGCCTGTGCACAAATCCGCCTGCACATCTGCGCCCACATGCATGAAAATTCTTATCAATTCCCTTTCACTCTGGAGGTGCTTACACTCGATTGAAAAAGAAAGCAAAGAATTTATTGTGACCTCTTATCTATATACAGCAAGTTACTGCACTTCCTTTGAAAAGTACCGACGAAAGTATAGACGATCCTAGATAAAGTTATGGGAAAGCCATTCAATGCCTGCTTAGTTGGACGCTCCTCCGCCTTCGTATATGTCAGGTGGCGATGCTAGTCTGAAATGCAAATATTTGTTCTTTGTTCTGCACTGAAGTAATAATGACCGGCACAAGTTATTTCTTTTCCTTTTTCTTTCAAGAAATTTCAACAAATGATGGTGTCTTCCAATATAAGTTTTTGCATCACCATTACTGCTTCATCATTATGACATGTTTGGCAAAATGATTGATTCTCCTGTCGAGGTTATGGGAATATTATTTTTTATTCGCAAAAATCTTACCAGGGAATCATAGTCGACGAGGGTGGAGTCGGGCTGGGAAATAACCACACTGGTCCCAGGAATTGTAGCAGTCATTTTCATACGGATATGCCAGCCGCGACACTTCCACCTACGCAAATACACAGTCTGTGGATGCTTCGTAGAAATAGGAAGAACGTGTATGTATGAGTACGGATTAAAAATATTGCAAGATATAATTCATTGCAGTTAACTTACAATTACGAACAATAGTACCCTCATACTGCGTCACCGTTACCACATTTTACTTAAACATTTTCATTTACTTGCATAGCCAACATTTCCATATGTAACGAAATTGGCGTTACATGCTGCATTCGTCATCTCCCACTTTGTGAAATTCCTTCCTTCATTCATGGATGCACCGAGTACTTCTTATATTCCACAGTTACGGACTTGACCTGTCTAAGAGTCACTTCGGTTGATGAACCAGTCCGAGCATTGAATCCGGATTCATCGGGGGAAGGGAGGTTACTGGGTCGGTGGATGACAACACGAACGCCTCCTTCCGATGACATTCGATGGCCACTGGCTTGCGTTCAAATACAACTCCAGCTCCAACCCTGCCCATTGAAAGAAAAGATTAGAGGAACTTCCCGAACCAATGCATTGGAGCAAACTCCCAGTCGATAGACCTCCAGGATATGCTTCCTGGAAATATCTATATTTAATGCAGTATACCGATCTTATGATATATGAACGCTCTATCTTGACACTGGACTTCCTCGAAAGTGTAACCTCATCAAGCAAAAGGGAGGCAAAGGTTTTAAATTTATTTTTAAGTAAAACTTAGGTCACAATTGACCCAGAACACTACTTTCCGATATCATGAGTTCTCTTTCGGCTTTAAGGTATTTTCAGTGAATTTGCATTGTAATTGTTCCAAAGTGTCCGTGAAATGCTGAAATAAAATAAGTCCGGAAACTTTTTGAAGGTAACTTGTATGAATATCGGTAAACTCTCAAAACTTGCAAACAAACTCGCTATGGACGCTATGGAATATTAATGAAATAAAAATAATAAATATTTTTTCCGCAATAAATGCAAAGGAAAAGTAGCCTTTCATCTGAAATATGGTCAAACTCGTCATTCCAATTTCACGTTTCGATCATATCTATTCACATAAGCCAAAAATATTTAAAACGTAGCCTACTAGATTCATCTCTAAGAAATATATTATCCAAACGTGGAAAATTTTCCCTAAATCAACACCCAAAACAGCTGCTAATGTGTCCACTGTCACCTTTCTGTACAACCCGATTCATTATCGCAAAAATAAATTTTTAGAAATCGCCCAATGAAAATAAAAAATGAACACTCGGGGCCTGTACCTCAAAATTCGGACTTTTCAGTTATCAGCATAGATGTAATCCAAGCCCAAAAACTAACAATGTTTTACCCCCAAGAGTTAAAAATTACTTCGAAAGCAGAATTTTCCTGAACTCAACATTCTCAACAACAATTTGTGAGCGAAATCGCAGCTCTCAGTATCTACCTAGTTCGCTGAAAAACGTTTTCACGGAAAACTGTGCCCTTGGAGTATGTACCTCCAAAGTGGGATTTTCCCTGAACTCAGGACCTGAAAATTTATTGCATACCTATTTTAACGCTCTCCCAGGTCACCAACTTCCTTGGAATTAGCGTGAGTCATTCACCCAGTCACGATCGTCCAAATATTTTCATATTTTTGTACATATCCCTTCTCTTCCGAATTTTTTACATATTCATCGAAGTACCTATGCCCAGGTGAGACTTATACCGTGCAAGTACGAAGGACTTCTCGTACAGACTAAAGTAATTACGATATCGACCAATTACCCCGAAATTATAGGGTTACTATTGTGTCGCTGGGCCCTTTTGTGCCTGGCAGTTTCCCAGGAGGCCGGTCACTGACATGAATAATTTCTCAGTGCTCGCGCGTCGCCTCTCCGTGCGGTGAATGCGATGATTGCAGACAACACATATCCACGGGTTTCCTGTGTCTAAGCATGGAGAAGTGGGATTCTTATGGGTTAATATTTGGTTTATTTTAATATTTAAAAATATCAATCCAATTACTGTTTCACCGACCGCTGTTTGGGTCGAAAGATGATTCGGCTCCTTTCATTGTGTACCCACCCGAACGGTCTCCCAGATTGTAGTAATAAATATTATTTGGACAGGGAATCAAGTTAATTTTTTGATGAATGCACAAATAAGTTTTGTTCATTTGAATAATCATCTGCCAATCGGTTTCTTGTGCCGTTTTTTTTGCCAAGATTTTAAAGCATCAGAATCTTACGTTAGGAGTTGAACCGAGCAAAGTATTCCTATTTCGTTTTCAATATCAGACGTCGGGTGGCAAATTGCTTGCCCGAGAATGCTAAGGATTGGGATTCTACTAGATGTCAGATGTCACTAGATGCCCTTTCCCGGTCAAAGTGTTTCATCACAAATATATTAATCCTCAATTCAATTAGGACCACCATGAAGAACGTATGTATATATTTTATGAATCCGGGAACAAAAGTAGGGTGGATGGCATTCTGACTGTTGTCAGGAGTATTTGGCCATGGTCTTACTTGGTTCCGATTTCAGTCTGTGTCGGTCTGAAACAAAAGCTTCTTCTGTGAATCAATGCGACGTTTTCATGAACAAAGACGAGAACATTGCAATAAGAAATACCAAATATTTTTGTAAAAGGAAATGGAAGCAGGACGTTGGGAAGTGAAATGCAGTCATCTCAATCATCAGAAGGTTTTGATGAACAAGTTGATGACACCATTGTCCGAATTGCAACATTCTTCTCCAGTAACTAATAGGGCTCGACCAATGTGATTGTGACAAGCAAAAACAAATCCTCGTGCACAAGAGATTTTTCTACCTCGAAGCCTGCCTCAAAATGTAAGAGTATAAGGATACACATTCGAAAGGAAGACCCTCTTTAAGGGACCAGACGACGCAGAAAAGAAAGTCATTTCCTAGGATCGATAAAATCGGGGAAAAGGGGCTGACCGCACATAATTTCCGATGTCTCCTCCCTCCTTTGTGCCCGCCTTGCAGCAGTCAGTAGCCTTCCTGCGGGAGAGTGATAAGATGACGAGATGGCACTCGCCAATACGGAACGTTTTGGGAGAATTCTGCAATACGACCCAGATTAATGGCATTAGCAATGCCAGCAGAGCCACTCATTCATTTCGGAAATCTATTTGGTGGGTCATCACCTTGGTCGCAATCGGTGCCACCATTTACGTGAGTTCCATTTCAATTAAATTTTAGCGCCTATGCACCCGATTTGTAGTGATCGGTAATTAACGATGGTTACCTCACTATGCCAACTATGTGCGTTTTTATTTTATTTGGCTTCATTCGTGGCAGGGTCTCTATGGTGTGATTTCGGCCTATCTGCAGTATTCCGTGTCGACGACAGTGTCCATGACTCAGCCAAAATTCCTCAATTTCCCAGCTGTGACCGTATGCAACCTCTCGCCTTTCCCATGCTCCAAGGTCGAACCAAATTCAGACTTTGCAAAGGTATTTACACAGATTCGAAATCCATTACGGGCACGATTTTACCTCTGAATAATGTTTCATCCCACCATTCCGTGATTCAAATAGAAATCGAATCGAAAATAATAAAGATTACCAAATAAAAGGAATCAGTGTCTTTGGTGCAATTGGCAATACCTAAAGTTCAAAATGTAACACGACTATGTAAAATTTGGACTCAACCCATGCTTCAAGTTTTACCGCTTGATGACCATCTCGGTAACATTCACTCCCTTACAAAGAATATAGTTTAATGTTATTTTCTTCTTTTCACAATAAGAAAATATTATTTTACTCCTGCATTATACCCATTGTCCTTTTTGAACGTTCACTACAGTCAAGTCAACATTTAATTTCTTCCCCCTTTCTCGCCACATCAATTCAAAGGAAAAAAAGTGCTGCCATCTCACTACCATTTACTCAAAAAGGCCAAAATTAAAAAAAAATAAAATATTCAACTGCAACGCAAGCTTCACGCCATCCCAGGATACCTGAAAAGTATCACTTCTGAAAATGAAACCAACGAGACAAATGATACATCACATCACCCTCTTTTCAGATACTAGGGTGCGAAAGCAGAGATGAGAACGCCCAAATTAAAAACCTGACGGAATCCAGCGGAAATCGAACGGCATCTACTGGACAGAACACATCCAAGGTGTGTCCATTATGCTTCCGTTTTTCGACTACAGAATTCGAGCTAAAATATCCCTTCAAGTGGAAGGATTTATTTCTAGAACCATGTCTCCATATTTCTATAATCATATCATATCTCCTTCTATTGAATCCGAAACCTAAAGATACCAACAGGGATGAATTTCAAAATTCCCTGAATATCATCGGTCACACGATAGAGCCAGAAAGTACGCAATGAATGCATATTTGCACTAGGCGCAGTGAGAATCACTCATGTAACTGTGTTGGAAGTTTACTTACAGAGGTGGAACTTTTCTGAGCGTAATCACTCACTTTTCTCTGCCTTCAACATCTTTGGACGGAGAACATGGGCATATTTTTACCGGTAAAAGAGAAACCCTTCCTGCATATTAGAGAGAAACTCGGATGTTTATGAAAATAATTCTTTTTTGCATGAACAAAACCAGCTCTGGGAGTGGGAAACCCATTCTATATGGAGAAGATGAGTAAGCCATCGCGATTTTTGTAAGCAATTATGCAAGTACGATACGGTTACATGAGGTAAAAATGACAAGACGGAGACTTTGGCTTGGAACCTTGCCCAATAACGCGGTTTGGGAAGGGAAAATTCATCGGCGAGTCTTCATGGGGTGTTTTTCAATCATACGTGAACCTCAAGCACTAGGACTCTGCACATTAATTATAAATGAAAACCTTGGCAGTGCCACATCTAGAGCATCCGACCGTTTACAATCGACTGACAATTGCTGCCCATCAGCAGGAAGAAATAAAATATTATTGATAATTTCAGGCATCTCTTGGAACTTAACACTTTGTGGACGTGGCGAAGGCTGGCGATGATCAACTGTCAATATATTCGGCCAAAGGCATTATATATATATAAATTAAAAATAAATAAATAAATAAATAAAATATATATATACTAGCGATTTTGTTTGCCCTTCGGGCAAACAAACTCGCTGTGGTCGCGCCGTCGGCGCTCTATTACCTTGGATAGTGATTAATTCATTCATTTTTCCCAAATGGGAAACACGGAATTAAAGTACGTCCCCATTGAAATACGTGACTTTTGGGGATGAACGTCTAGATTTTTGACAAATACATTACTTCTATGATTCTATGGGTGCATAAATTGAAATCCTTTCTTGTGCCCCTTTTTGCAAGGTTGCTGAATGCATTTAGAAATACGTCCCTCCTATCATCTATGCTAAGGAGACATTTCAAAAGTAAGATTTTTCCTGTACTCAGCCATCAAACAGGTACTTCTGAGGGAAGTTTACATTTTCTGTTTCTCTTTCGTTGAATAAAAAAAATAGGAAAATAGGACTGAAAAGAATGCCCGATGGGTATTAACGAAATTGTTCTTTCTTTTGAAATGCAGACTCAGGGAACTCCATGCTACCCAGATTCAGCTTTAGACGTTTCCCCTTGTTATTGGCGGTAAAAATGTATTTGGAAAAGCGACCCACCCAAAAGCTGTACTCTGAGGAAACGCACAAATAAGTTGAATTTTTCCTTAAATCAACATCAAGTCCGTTATATGCGTCCGCCAGCTACTTTTCCATTTCTTCCCGATTCGGTAGGACATGAAATATTTCTCGATGAAGATACGTCCCCAAGAATAATGATTGTCCCCAAATAATATTTTGGAAAACTTTCATTTGACATTTGAGCTCAATGCCTTAGCGGTCACGTTCTTGCCAAGTTGCAGCTTTCCATTTGTCTCCTTTTGATTAGAGCAAAGATAAACATTTGAAAATATATTCTCCGAAAGGTGTGCTCCTATTGCATGTATCACTAAAGTAGAACTTGTCCTGAACTCAGCATGTGAATAGTTACTTATGTCAGTCAGCTACTCACGATCGTCTAAATATTGTAAAAGAATAATTTTTTCTTTACTCAGCTATACGTCAGGTATTTTGCCAGGTTTAAACTCTCATGCACCCTCTATTTTCCTGGATCAGAAAATTCGTGAAAATACGCCTTTTGCAAAATATGTGCCTTGAGCCGTTTTAACTGAAAAGTACCTTTTATTTTAATGAAATCCATCCACAGTGAACTTCATGCCCACAGTTTCAAAGTTTTTGCAATTTTCGCTGGTGAAAAAACATGCTTGGAAAAGCCGACCCACCCAAAAGCTATGCCCAGAGAGGATGCACCATGAAAGTAGAATATTCCCTCAGCTTAGGAATATCATGTCACTTATACGTGTGCCAAGTTTCACATTTCCATTTCTGTCCAATTCGCCACAACAATTTTTTTTTTCGAAACATCGCCCCTCGCAAAAATTTCCCCAAGGGATGTATCGAGACTTAACATTTTTATTTACTCTTTGTCTCAGTAGGCACATTCATATAAAGTTTCAGTTTTCCATGTTCATCAGTGTAACTGGTGCAAAAAAATTATTTGAATACATCTCCCTTTGAAATTTTTGCCCCCCGGACATTTATTTCCAAAGTCTGAATTTTTCTGCAGCATCCTATTAGGTAGTTATGTAACAAGTTTCATCTTTCCATACTAGCTCAATACGCCAGAGCAAAAAAAATACTTGGAAACGTCTGCCCCAAAAGAAAATCCCCCAGGGTATGGATCTAAAATTTTCCAATTTTCCTGAATGCATCGTCTCGGTGGGCACCTCCATGCCAGGTTCCAGCTTTCCATGTCTCTGCGTTTTAATCAAGCAAAAATAATGTTATGGAAGGGGAATGAGTAACGGGCCATGGAAAGCAAAAGAAGCCAAAGGAAATCCAAGGAATGGCCGGGAATTGAACACGGACCTTCTGATTGCCTGTCAGATATGCTACTACTACACTCTTCTGTCACAATATACATATCCCCCGAGCCACTCCCTCAATCCAGGGCTTGACAGCGTCTCGGCTCGGAGGAGGCCGTTCGTGTTCCAGCAAGACTCTGCTCCCTCTGACACAGCTAGCACGACCCAGAAGTGCCTGGCCGAAAATTTTCACGTTCATGTTACCCCTAACATTTGGCCTCCTAGCTCTCCTGATTTAAACGCCCTGGACTACTAAGTCTGGGGCGTCGTTGAGAGGGAGACCAACAAGCATGCCCATAATACCAAGGAATCGTTGAAGGCTGCCATCGGGGACATTATGGCAAACATGAATAAGGATCACCTAATCAACGCATGTAGTCGTTTCAGACGCCGCATCGAGGCCGTAATTGAGGTTGGAGGTGGTTTTATTGAATAGCCTTTTGTTATATGTATGTAAGAACATGTGTACCAAATTCTTTCAAAATATATTGGTTTTTCTGATGAATATTATTGTTTTCCTCAAAGTCAAATTTTGTTCTCAAATAGCTGACGCACCCTGTATATGGAAGAAAAACGTTTCCCCCAAAAGTTGTACCCCTAGGGCATGTACCTCCAAAGTCAGATTTTTTCTGAACTCTGCATCCCAAAGGGTACATGTGTACCAAGTTTCTGATTTCTCACCTTTCTAGAACATGGTTAGAATTAGCGTCAGTCAGTCAGTCACGATCGTCTATATATATTAGATTATATATTGGCAAATTGATAGTAATCGCAACCCTCTTCGCGTTATGCGATATTTTTTGTCTCCACATATCTATATGTATTTCTCACACCAAGTGAGATGCTCTTCCAGCAATATTTACATACAGACTATAAGAAAATAAATATTCCATGATGCGATTATGGCGAATAGTAATGCCATTGAGTCTTTGCAACATCATGGAGAAAGAAGACATCACGCTTATTACCGTGCCTACAAACTACCTACCAGCCTAAGCAACGTATAGAATAACCTTTATTAATTTCGCCGGTTCCAACCTAACATTCCCCAAGCATTCCCCATTTTACTAGAAATAACACATCTTCTTCCTCCTTTAGTAAATTATCTAGTATTTTTTCATAATCCTTACTTCACTCAATCGTGTTGATTCCACACATTTCGAGAGCTAAGTAGCTCCCTTTCGGTAGAAAAAGCTCAAGAGGAAGAAACTCAGATTCCCATCAAAGATTTCGCGAGCGAAATGACGTTCAAAACCCTACAACAAAGGATCATGGATGCATTAGAAAGATTGCATTAGCAAAATGGAATCATTAATATTTCCATGGGATCATTTTTATTGATTTGAATCCAACTGCAAGGATGAATGTCGTTCATCTTATTCCAACATAATACAAATCACGAAATGTTTTCGTGCCACCCCGTCTTATGTTTTTCTACAGCATTATTTTCCTTGAAATGCATTAGGAATCTATTATTAATAGAAACTCAGGGAACTAGGTCACATCGGGGTCGGAGTAAGTATTCAAGAAGAAGAACCTGTAGTCCTTAATTTGCTTTCAAAATAAGACCGAATTGTCTGCCCCGTTTCAGATTGACGGAGGCAAGAGCTTCACAACCGATAAAGTTGCAGAACATTCTTATTTGTTTCTTCTATCAAGTCTGACCGAAGAGAAAAAGATAGACCTTATGCAAGATAAAGATAAGTTCATCCGCAGCTGCACCTACGAGGGCGTCGACTGTCAAAGGTCATATCAAAGAGTATTTCTTGATTCCCTTAGGAAATATTGATTGACTCACTGTTGAATCCTTTTCCTTTTCAGCTTATTTTTCCCGTACGCAAACACGACGTATGGGAGTTGCTACGTCTTCAACCTGAAGTTAAACAAGGACAATGATACAGACGCCGGATCCAGGAAAACAGTTTTCCCTGGTCCGGATAATGGTCCGTTCTTTAGCACTTAGACAATAACTTCCTTCGTAACTTAAAAACAAAAATGTATTAATACCTGTCAAGAACTCTGCAACGAAAATTTCATTTCAAAATATTACCCGTCATGCGAATCATATACACTGGTAAATCGACAAGGAGGAGGGTATATCGGGTGTGATCAGTGTAAGGTAAAACTTAGCCAATATGGTGAAGTGTAGTTTTTATCTCTTTAAAAAGAATTAACGTGCTATTGTCTTCTCTTGAACAACTTATACGGGTATGGT
>CAJPEV010001673.1:6714-60643 GCA_905338385.1 Darwinula stevensoni
GGGGGCGGGGGTGGGTGTGTGGGTGGGGCGAATGGTTCACCCATTCGTCCTAACTTGAGACAGAAAAGAACTGAGCGCTCAGGTTTGAAGGTGAAGGTAAAGTATTTCAAGTTCAGTCATGTGACCGGATACCGGCTTTTATCAATATGATCTCTTTTTTTAAAATAACATACTGATCGATTTAACTTTGATAGAGGAGACGCGAGTGAAACACGCCATCATGACGTGAGAACGTGAAGTTTTTGCCGATGGAGTGGAATCCTTAGTTGAACAGTCTTTTCTCCATGCTCAGGGTAAGAATCACCCAGAGTCTCGTCGAGCTGGGTTACCACTTTCGTCAAATGTATTCAAGAGTTCCAATGCCTTTCCTCATGTCGTCTGCGAGGGAAATACCAAGTACCGATATGAAATGTATTGGCGACTACTTCCAGTTGCATCAATGGGTAATATCAGCCTGCTAATGCTATGTTCCCTTCCTCCTCACGCTCTCTATTTATCGAGAGTTTTCAATGTACGTATTATCGAGATTTGTAGTTAAAAGAATTAGGCCCGTCATCAAGATTTGAGACGATGAAAAGTGAGGACCGATTTTTTGTTGTTTACATTGTCATTTTTTGGATAGGAAGACTGTCATTGGCAATAAAGGAACTGGGACTGGGAGAGGTGGATTTCAAGTGCTCACCCGTCAGTTTTGCATTCTTATCGTTCCCAGACTTTCACATTCATCATAGAAACAGCGCGACAGGCAGGTTGGCCACCAGGGGATACATGGCCGAAGCCACCTCCTCTTCGACCTCTCTAGCCTAACTCCATACAGGAAATATGGCCCAGCATCTGAGACCCAAGCATCTGGGTGCTGCCTCTCCCTGTTCAGGCATTTCATTACCAGGTCTGTGTTCTCGCAATGCACTGTTATGACGGAGTGAAAGATTTGAGGGGCAGATGAGTGACTCAGGAACAAGTGAGTCGCCTGGTAAATCCCATAGATTAATTGTCGGAACATCTCGGGATCATATACATAAACGTATATAGGGTGATTATTAAACAAACGCCCTACCGTTTTCTGTGGGAGAAACACAGCTTCATAAATGCAATTAAATAAAAGTATACATTGACTGTGCGATCGACATTGGACGGTTACAAGGTGTTGAGATGCATATACTTTTTTTTTTCATCACCCCTGCCTATGTCGTGCAACGCTCATTTACACTGTTTAGAGGTGGATCATTCTACCTTAAGTTAGGTAATGATCCGTGCTCGACCATCTCAGAATTCAACGAAATTTGGCAAACGGTAGGATTATTTTGAGAATAGTCGACAGACAAAAAGCATAAGTCTGTACTTCAAGCGGAGGCTGAGAAAAGTGAGTTTTAATTTGGTCATGGGGGCGCAATAATGCTCCCAACTCCTAGATGCTAACCTCCTGACTACATGGTCATTATAATGTCATCACCCTCTTTTTATTGGCCATAACTTTTCAAGGAACAGTTGGATGCAGCTGATACTTGACAGGGAGGTTCCCGGACGAAATGGTCCCTGCGGTATAAATGTACAGCTCATCAAGAGTTAACGATAATTTAAATAATTGCGTCATCTACTCATGTCTACCTCCTAAAATTAAGTCCTTTATTATCTTGAAGGTTGAAAGCATCGGGGACAATGATTGAAGGAGATGTTTATTCCTACGGTATCATCATTTTTAGAGTAGTACTGAGGTTCATCTCTTCTTATTTGCCCCGTGTTCCCAATCCCGGAAAGCGGACTCGAGCTCGGCTGGCCGAATGCCGAGCCTCGAGTGACAAAGCCTCGCGATATAGTCCATCTACCCAGCACGGAGTCTACCGACTGGTTTTTTGCTTCTAATTTTAGATTGGAAGACTCTTTCCGGGAGGCATGCGGGAGACGTGTCGGAACCAACGGGCTTCGGATCTCTCGATCCGAATGCATAGCTCCGAAATCTAGAGGTTCTCACGGATGGCGGCACTCCGCATCCTCTCACTTGGCGTGATACCTGCCATCCGCCGTAAGAACCTGAGGCGGCTTGTATCCGTGACCTGATCCTTTTGTCATTTTGTTCGTGATCATAGGTGAGGCTGGTGAGGTAACCGCTCTTAAAAACCGAAATTTGAACGAAAAACAGAAACCGAACCTCCTTGGAAATATCAGGCTTGGAAGATTTTGGCATATTTGGTTCTCCAAGTTCCCACAAAATGGAGGAAGCCCTGGACTGTCGATCTCTTTCACGTTTCACCCGTCACTTGAGAACAATACTCCGAGGTAGTTAAACTTCTCCATTAGTTCCAGTGGGGTCCCCTTAACATGTAGGGCGGATCGTATAGGTCATCCAGGCATTAGAGTGCGAGCGGATCTTTGGACACCCACGAAGGGTGACAACTCCGGTCTCCATGCTATGACAAATGACCTTGTTGAGGGTCTCCCCCTCGGCATCGAGTATATCTCAAAGAGGAGTGCGTCAGTGCTGCCAGAATTTTTTTCATCAAGAAGCAAAAAAAATATGACAAGGTTGACACGCATCAAATTATTTAAACTTAAAAATGGTACATTAAAAACACTTTTCTTGAAAATCTCCGGGGAGGATGTAATACGAACTTTCCCATGGACGAAAGGCCATCACAGCTCGACAAGTCAGCATTACTGACAAATCTGATCTCAAGGCAGGTCAACTAGGTTCGCCTGCCCGAGGACATGGATAATCCCCATCAGCTGTCTCATTTCTCTTCGTTCCTGTCATTTTTTACAAAGGACCGGACAAATTGCTCTTAATGGCAGCAAGGGTTCTTTCTTATCTCCAACTCGCTCACTAATGCCTGGATGGCCTATACAAGACTTCCCGAAAAGACCATAACCTGCGTTTTGGAGAGGCTGAGTATCATTCCGGCCGCAGTGAATTCGAGGTCGAAACGGTTCAGCATGCTCTAAAGCTTTTGTTCAGACTTGGTCATCATCGACAAAAAGAATTATCTTTATCTCGATATTAGGGATGTTGTCCCCTTCGAGACCCAGACTGCGCTCACCCAGATCTTCTAAATGTACGCGAAGGACGTTCGTCAGTCGTAAGTTAGGAAGTACGCTGTGCGAATCTAGCTATCATTGTCACGTCATCGTCATTGTCAATGCAGATCATGCTACTGTGGTTGCTCCATCTCGTACTTCGATATTGATCGCACCGGTACCATTAATACCGTAGAGGTTATGGCACCTCAGACAGGTAGGAACGCCCAAGACACAACCCTGGTGGAGCCTCACACTTATCGAGGAAAAGTTTTAACTCATCCCTCTCACACGAACACAGCTTACGTAATCGCTGCATGAGGACAGAATGGTCGCAGTAGCTGATCGTTAAATCTATACTCGTGCAGCACCCCCCTCAGCTTCCCTCTAAATACACGGTTGCACGCCTTTTTGAGATCCACAAAGGCTCGAGATCCTCTGGCATACCTTCAATTTCCTTCGAGAATCAGGTGTGAAGAGTTGGTGGTGCTGTACCCTTAATGAAACCCGCAATGCTCCTCTTGGAGCTTGGAATATTTCTTCCTTGGTGAGGCTATTCTCCGCGCAGGTAGGTTCCGAGTAGTCTACAGCAGAGTCCGATGTGAGTGGGTTTTGAATAGTTTTCCGAAATGTTCCTTTCACCTTCGAAGTAGTTTCGCTTCGGTAGCCAGGACCTTCCCGCTTCGATCTTTCATTACCCGTATAGGATGTTGCTTGCCTTGCCGGAGCCTTCGAAAGGTTTACGGAAGTGTGATTTCTTCGAAACGACCTCTAGAAAAGACCCCTATCCGTTCGTATTTGAGGCGGATCAGAGCGATTTACTCTTTATTCGATTTCCAATCTATCATGCTGTTATTCAGCCTGCTCGCCTGAGCGAAAGTGTAGATACTCCTAGGTCCCAATGTCTTAAGTCTGTTCCCAAATCGTTGAAACCTTTGCTCTGCTCCTGGTTTGACCGCTTAGGACATGGTGCCGAAAGTACGCCGTGGTCGGTAACAAGCCGACCATAGGTCTGGATGTAGTACCACAGCGTACCCAGGAACAACGGAGAGCCTAGGCCGGAGAGGTAATATGGGAGTTGGAATAGCAGATCGGCAGTTGGACCGATGCATCTAATTAATGTGTCGACCCCCTGACGGCCCAGAAGATGGAGTGCCGGTGGCAACAGGGGGGACACGAGCAGAGAAGCCATAACCTAGTACAGGTAATGAACCACTAACTCCTTTTCCCATAACGTAGTTGGCCGCCCCCTTTGCATATTACATGGGAGTCATTCCGTGTCAAGTGGTACAATTTTCAAGAGTATGGTTGCTACGCCGTCGGGGATTTAGCTGTAACTGTAAAAATTAGTGTGTGCTGGGGCTTATAAGAAACAAGCAAATCCAAAATTTCAGCTGTTTAGGTTCAACGGTCTTCTAGATATTCCCCTTCGAAATTTGGGAGGAGAGGATTAAATAACCCCTTGGACAAATACAACATCTCCCAAACTTACTCAATCGCAAAAGCTGGCTAATAGTTCAATTTAATTATTTCGTGCACAAAAATTTCATTTAAAAAATTCCTTGCAGCATGTGTTTTTAATTTCAGGAAAAATTGCAATATGATACATTGATTAGACATAAATTTACATAATTAACACAATCATTAAGAAATAGTCCTACCATCTGGTAGCAGCGAGAAACAACTACTAGCAGTGGTAATACAAGGTGATTCAGGAAATAAACCACCATGCTGCCTCAAAACAGCATCACAAACAGGTGATACATTAATTGTATCACCATGATTCAATGCATTAAAAGATGGTGGTACAATTTCTGTATCACTGACCATGAAAGAGTTAAAACCTGAAGCCAGGAATTCATAACTTATTGATGAGTTTTACTGTGTACCAGGCTAGGAAAATCCTTGCGAACCTGCGAACGAGGTTCGCGGGAACGGAGACGCGCGGGCGGGCGGCTCGATTAGTCCGCTTGCATATTCTTCCCGGGAAATTCCAATTTGTCGCCTCAGGTTCGCGGGAAAAAAAAAATGTTTTCCTACACTGCTGTGTGCCAATTACGAAGAAGTGCTTTTTTTTTTTTACATTTCTGAGATTTTTCAAGTTGAAAAAATCCACAATAAAAATACTTGTAAATATTAATAGTTCAGGTTTGGGGTGTATTCCACTCAATAAGGCTTGTCCAAAAGCAAGTTTAATTAGTTCTTACAATGTTTCAAAAAACTGCTTCGCGAATTTCAAGTTTCAAGTTTTGCCATATTTGACCAACATTTACCTTTAATAACTTGCTTGATTCCAAGCGCAGGTATGATTCATCCACAAAATGATGGGTCATTCAAAGCTCTTTTGAGGAGCAGTTTCGTTCTGTAACTTTGAAAGCCTGAAAGTTGAGAATGCATTTAATTGACCACCTCTAACAAGCCTTATCATCTTGCGCTTATCCCCGCCGGGATCAAGTTTCAGGCACGAAAACCTATTACACTACACTTCTTGGTTTCGACATGGCTTGGGAAACATCTACATGGATTTTTTAATTTTTCATATATTGCATTTAATTTATATATAAATTATTACAAATACGAAAAATTGAAAAATCATTCAACCTCTAAAGATACACCATCAACCAAATCTGCATCTTCCACCGCGCGTTTCTCGATATGCCCTCATTACTTTCCTAAATCTAACCTGCGGAGAGCAAGTAAAGGGTCGAGAAAAGAAATTCGGAAAATTCCTCACTCTTCGAAACTTTAATAACCTCCATGTCTCTCCTACTTGACATATTGTAGAAACAGAAGCGCGCAAATACACAGCCGGTACATTGGAAATACAGGAGATACATGGACAGGACAGGACGGTCCAAAGGTCACGATCGGATCAGTTTCATTGAAAAGTGGCTGCGAACATTCATTTTTTTCAAATATTTTCATTGCTCGGTGCGTTAGTTCGGACTATTCCCCATAGATCGTACGTGTATCCATGATGCTCACTCTGTCGTGCTCAACGCCATGCATGTTGAAACATGTCCTGTACACCCAATGACTCAATGTCAGCCCATATTCAAAAGATATAAAAATTTTCGTCACAAATCACGAATGAAAAAGAGGACGCCCATTTCGAAGATTCATGGGCAAGGGTCGAAAATGTAGGTCATGAGATCATTCACGAGATTCATAGGAGTTCGCCAAGGTTGAGTGCGATGCCCCGAAAGAAATCTACAGCCGGTCGATTGTGGTAGTCGGCCACAACAGCTTTCTACGATGACTGCATTATCATGATGTGAACTTTGGCTGGATCAGGAGCATGACGCCGTTCACCAATCTTTAACATTTTATCATTGGTCACTTTCCACAGACTTTGCATCCAACTACATCACACCGTTGAGCTGTTTCTCTGATGATTTCTTTCTGCGGAAAGTGAATATGTTCTGTAGGTGTTCAGCATGAATTTGCCTCTTCCCTTCTGAGAAGGAACGTACCCCATTTCAAAAACACCGCCTCGGGAACGCTGACAGAAGAAGTGACTGCTTTCAGAGTGATTGACTGAGTTGCACCAGACAGATAAGAAACCAGTCGGTTGAGAATAGCATTTTATCGGTGGAATAATCTGTCTAGTGGAATATTAGCGTGGAATACGTCTTGTACACTGGTTTCCAAAATCGAAGGAACAAATAGATTTTCCCAAGTTCCGCAACACCCCCGTCATGAAAATAGTCGAAATATACAGGAGTATTTAAATTAACGATGTTACGTTGCCTCAGCACATGCAACGTGGTGGAGATCGTCCGCTGATATGCAAATCACATGTCCTTAAAAGACAGCGCTCTGAGAGGAGGTAGCGCAGTTCACGTTTAGATGGTAATGAGTTCATTTCAAGATAGCCGAATCCTGAAAATGATCGAAAGGAACCATCTAACAGAGCCATTGAGATGGCGCGCCATTGCGCCTTCCGGATCGCAATCGTTTGCGGGGATCGTAAGGCCGACATCCAACAACACATTTATGGCTAGTTTATCCACAACATTCACATGATGTTCGTCATATCACGGATTTTCAATTTGTTCCTTAAGTTTTGGAAACCAGTGTATTTTGAGTGTGAAGGAAAGTGCGGTATTGAGAGCCGGGAATTTTTTGTCGTTTGATTATTCCGTCGGTAAGCGAGCAATGTTATGGATATACTGTATTTCCAATGTGTTAGGTGTGTATCTGCGCGCATCTACAATGCGTCAAGTAGGAGAGACATGGAGGTTATGAAATTTTTGAAGAGAGGAATTTTCCGAATTTCTTTTCTCAGCTCTTTACTAGCCCTTTACAGGTTAGATTTAGGAAAGCAATGAAGACATTTCGAGAAACGCGCAGTGGAAGATGCAGATTTGGTCGATGGTATATCTTTAGAAGTTGAATGATTTTTCAATTTTTTGTATTTGTAATAATTTATATATAAATTAAATGTAATATATGAAAAATTTAAAAATCCACGTAGATGTTTCCCCAAGACATGTTGAAACCAAGAAATGAAATGTAATAGGTTTTCGTGCCTGAAGCATGATCCCGGCGGGGATAAGCGCATGATAAGGCTTGTTATAGGTGGTCAATTAAATGCATTCACAACTTTCAGCTTTTCAGATTAACAGAATGAATGGGCCATTCGGGAGGCAAGGACCGAGGATCACTTGTCACTTTGTTCTCCAAGTAATCTGTATTTGTAATCGAGACGATTCGCCAGCCGATTCAGAAGACTATCGCAAGTAAGGTGAGGAAAGCGGGGATGTTCTCAGTACGACTTGACACGACTCAGGGCTTCACCTCAGGGCTCAGACCAGTGCTCTGTGCTCATAGGGTACGTAACAGAACGCGTTAACGAGAGAGTTAAGTGGCAGTGGAAAATTGTGAATCTGCAACAGGAGAAAGCTTGTTTCGATTACTGGCTCAAATCCTCGAGTCCAGTAAAATCGACACGTGAAAATGCATCGACAAATCAATGGAATCCCCGAATTGGTGCTATGCACACGTATTGAACTTTGTATTCGCAGAGTCAACAGAGGTTGTCATCGCAAATGCGCCACTCTTCAGCTCGATGAACGACGTCGCAGTGTTCCCTCGGGAATTTTTGCCAGTTCTCTGCGATCTGCCACACCCGTCGAAGGTCTAAAGCAGGGCTGCTCAACTACTACGTGAGAAGGTCCACTAGCCAAAAACCATAGAGGTCTGGCGGTCCGGAAGTAAAGTCTCAATGTGACAGCTGGCAGTTGCAATCCTTCGCAATTTTCTTAATGTCTGGTGAGTGCGGTCAGAGCGACGCGAAGGCATTGATGTAAGGTCGTTGGTCAGAGAAGCGCGATATCGGTTCTTCAGAAGTTTAAAACGCACATTCACATATGTAGGTGGACCCAAACATAGTGTGAATCATGACGGCCAACTCCTTTAGCTGTGGGTACATGGCAGAAGGCACCAGTTCACCCCAGAACTTTTCTAGATTTTCTAGTGACTTGTGTATACCTGGCCCTCAATGGCATGGATGTCAGGGAGCTCCAGCTGCAGATCAGCGAGCTGTAGACTTGGACTTGAACAAAGGCTTGACATCTTTAGCCCAAGCCCCTCGCAGAGAGGCTACAAATGGATTTTTGATCCGCTAGAACGCCTCTTTACTGTGGCGAAACCCACAGAAGCAAAAAGTAAAGTCATTGGACAATGATGCAATGAAATCTTTGAATGTGAATGACAACGGTTGAATCATGTCGCACTCTTCCTGAAAGCATTGCAAAGTTGGGAAGTGGAGAAGATCGCCACTTTGAACGTCTTCAATGCAACTTGGCAAAGGAAACAAAGAGCTTTTGGATTGAGTACATTAGGCAAGATAATAGATAATAGATAATAATCCTCCATCCAGGTGTCTGTGAATTTGTGATTTTCACCATCTACCTTTCGTTTTCTAGAGGAGCTGCCTATCATTGACACGGGGTTGACACAACAGGGATACACCGGAAAGAGTAGCAATAAAACCTCCAAATCTGTCTGTCTTTCTATTTCGGTCCGTGTCAAGGTCAACGCAACTGTCACCTGAACGAACGAGTTCACACCACTGCCTAAGGGGAGGACATGGGGAAAGCGGAAAACAAATCGAAGGAGCTGAGGAGCGGTGCGGAGGATGGAAGCTCGCGGTCCGGATCCGGACCGCGGTCCGCAGGTTGGACAGCGCTGGTCTAAAGACACAGCACGGCGAAAAGTGTTTGGATCGTTTGCAAACTCGGAACAGGCTTCATACCTAGGTACATTGACCTGGTTGTCACAATAGCGAGGATCGAAGAGGATCAGAGGCCGAAACCTGAGGTGCGCGTCAAGGGGAAGACCTCCAGTATAAGTATGAGATAGTCACTGCTGAAATACGAGACAGTTCTCCCAGCTCAAATTTATCTGCGCGTCTGCGGATCGACGTATGCCGGCCTTGCTTGTCTGGAACCTAATAACTTCTCTGATATAAGAGATCATGGCTCAGACACTGAAAGAATCAAGCAAACGCTTGATCGAGTTTCATGCGAATCAATCAGTTAGCTCTACATTAGGAGAAGCTCTAGACATCAATACTGGAAGAATATTCGGTCATGATGGCAACAAGAAGATCTGAGAGAACAGCGATAAAAAATGAAGATGGCATTGAGATGGAGCCGGTGCAAAAGCCATGCTCGGCATGTAAGGGCTGCGCTATTTCTTGCTATCAAGTTCTGAGGCGATACAACATCCAGTCGCCCAGAGGGAGGGGGGGGGAGGGGGGGGTGGGCAATTGGGGCAATCTGCCCCGGGCCCCACGAATGAAGGGGTCCCAAGGGCGGGCCTCCAAAGGGCCTCAAGGGGACCCCTAAGGGTCTCCAGTTTAGTTTTGCCCCGGGCCCCTGGAAACCTCAGGGCGGCCCTGCGTGGAATGAGTTGGGTTGGAGAAAAGAGCGAAGCTCTGCACAGCCAAAATCCGTTCCATACGTTGGTATAGGCTTGTAGGCCACAGCCTCAATGAGGGCCGGTGTATTTTAAAACGCCAGAACCGATTTTTAGTTCCAGTTTTCCAATGTCTGTTGGTGTGCTAGTGTCGTCCTGTAGATCAGTGGTTCTCAACCGATGGGCCGCGGAGGTGCTGTGGGTGGGCCGTGACAAGTATCCGTAAATCTAAAAATAGGAATTAACAGGTAGAGGAACATTAATTGTATGGCTTTTAAGTCTGTAGTGGGCCGCGGATCACTTTGCAGTTGTTAAGATGGGCCGCAGGATCGAAAAGGTTAAGAACCACCTCTGTAGATCACATGGGACCTACGGTTTTAAAAAAATGGGGCCATATGTTGTTTTCCTTTACGATGGAAACTAATATGTTTATATGATAATAGTGACAAACAAACAAAAAATGCCTTAAAGTTGGAGAAAAAGTCTGCCCAAAACACCTAGGTAGCCAACGTCAACTAAAGTATGCGGTCTTCTGAGACCAAATATTGGGAGCTATGGCGTCAAGGGAGAAAATTATTACTTCCAAGGAGGCGCCAGGCTCTTTTCCATGGACGCCAGGGGGGAGGGGAAGCATATTGGGTGACATGCACCACATCGGTTTAGGAGCTAAACTGATATGATTCCAGGCAAATATATTTAAGAATGAGTTTAACTCGTCGTTAAACTGATTCGCGACATGCACAAAATGCGATCAGTTTAATTCTCTTTTAAACTAATTCTCAAAGTTAAACCTGTTCCATAGCAGGTTTAACTCCCTAAACGGATTCTCAGAAGTAGTTCAGTACGCTGTTTCGGCGGAGTGGGCTTCATTTTTCTTGCCTCTGATCATCTAGCGACGTTGGGAATGGAAACTAATGAAGAGATAAAAAATGTTGACGTGATCCTGAACCAAACTGCCGAGAGGAATGTCAGAGATCGGCTCGATCCTCTTCAGTGGTTCAACGGAGGCGAATTCCGAAGGAGGTAAGTCTTTCGAACCGTCGCTGACTCGATCCGGACAATGGAGAATGGCACAATATTCATTCTCTTTTTCCAAGTGCAATCGCAGCGCTTTTAAAGGTGTTTAAGTCGGGGATGAACGTGTTCATGGAAATTAATCTGATTTTCGGTGGTGCATGTCAAAGATAAACGCATTCTTAAACATGTTTCCGTAAACGTGGTCATCTTCGTCTTTAAACTAATCCGATTCCTCAATTGGTGCATGTCACCCATTACGTTACACCAGTACCAATCGTATCCTTATTCAAAGATTTGTTCATTCTTGGCAGTAGCGTGCCCAGAAATCCCAATGATTCACATAAGAAAAATTACGAGGGGGAGTCAATAAACAGTTTATTCCAGAAACATGAACATACACTATTTTTCAATTTAATCTCCTCCTTCCTCAACACATTTATCCCAGTGACTGACAGGCTTCCTGATTCCATCAGAGAAAAACGTTTTTGGTAAGGAGTGTAACCAATTATGCACCGCATTTTGAACGTCTGTATCGTCCCTGAACTTGCGCCCCCGTTGTGCATCTTTTCTGAATCGTTTCTGAATAGTTAACACAACTTGTACCCATTTTTCGATGATAAACATCTGTCCCCATATTGTGGACACGTTCTACGGTTAATTTCACTTGGTTTAACTCTTTCTCATAGTAAAAATCGAATGACACTTTGCTGTTTAACAGCGGTGCAATCTGAAAGTGGTGCCGCCATTTTAAAAACTAACTAGCCACAATGTTGCCAATTTTATATCGCGGAAACTACGAGTACTACATGTTCAGAGTTGCAGTAGTGAGGGTATGTGGTACTGAGTACTTAATGGGTACATTATGTCCGTGAAAAATGTAAATTCACCTTAGTCATTAACTCAATTTCGTAGTAACTCATCCTACATCCATGGCCAAATTAAAAAAAATTGTTGAGAATCAAACCTGTAAAATGTATCCCAAGGGAGGGGAGGGGGATGTGATTCCTCACAACCCCTCCTTGGGCACGCCACTGATTCTTGGAGAAATATAATTCAATAATAATGTGATCTCTCTTAGGAATTGAAGCCTTCGGAACAGATTCAGGTATTCCAAGCAGTGGCGTACACAAGATTTTTGAGAACAAGGGGGGGGGGGGTTGTTCAGTATCTTGGCAAGGGGGGCAGTATTTAAAATACGTATTTCAATACATTTCAGGTATTTTGTATTTTGTATTTAAATACATATCACAATATGTATTTGTATTTATATTTTAAATACAGTTCTCTGCAAAAAAATGTAATTTGAAATACTTTTGACAGAATATAAATTATTTTTTTAATTGGTTCTGTGCAACTTCAAACATGACTACTCCAGAAGGCTTGCCTTCTTTATTAGATGAGAAGTTCTTCAATATTGTTGAACAAGAGGGGTAAGGTTGGAGTCCCCGGCGCCTACTTACCCTCCCTGTACACGCCCCTGAGTCTGGGATATTTGCCAAAATCTCAAAAAATAAAATAAAATAAAGAGCGATAAAGAAGGAAAAAACCCACAAAACTGTTGTCTTCTTAACGACCGGGATCAGGGCCGGATTAAGAGGAAGGGGGGGGGGGGGTTGGCCCTAAGAATCCAATTGCCCCGGGCCTCGCAATTTCTTAATCCGGCCCTGACCGGGATCCACATGGATATGGTGAATGAATGAATGAATGCAAAACGGCAGCACAGGACACTCACAACTGGTCACAACCATTTTATTCCCCCCCCCCCCACCTTTTCTTTTTTAGGCCCCTTACCTTTTCTAATTTTTTTCTAATTTAATTAACCACTCTTATCTTACGCGTCTTCACTCCTAATTGGTATTTATTTTGTCCCCCCCTTTTTTTCCCTATTTATTAGCACCTTTTATTCCTCCTATTTTTTTTAGCATTTTCTTTTTTTATTATTAGATTGTTCACTTCCTGAGGAAGGCGGCTTTACGCCTCTTAAACGTCGGGTTCTCTCCCCCCCCCCTCCCATTTTAATAATTTGACTGGTTGTTAGTGTGCCGTTTTAAATAAAGTAAATCAGCACAAACAATACAGGGTGTCCCAAAAGGTATGAAAACATTTAAAAAATAAATATCTCCATAAATTATGCCTGAAATTAAATTATTAAAACAATAAAATGAAGTGCAACTCAAACATTTTAAAATCTGTTACTGCAATTCCACATTGGCACCATTTGCGATTCTGTATATGTCAAAGTGATGTTTCGAGCTCTTACTACACCTTGTGCAGAGTGTCAGGCATAACCGTCTGGATAGCTGGGACGATTCTGTTCTTTAGATCTTGATCGGTTGTCCGCTTTCTCCAGTAAGCGATGTCCTTGACCTAGCCCACAAGAAAAAGTACACTGGGGTTATTTCAGGTGATCTTGGAGGCCATGGAATGGGTCCGCTTCATCCAATCGACAGATCTGATAATTTTTTGTCGTGCATAAAAATGTTTGCACGTGCAACATCTTGGAAAACTAGACTTTTATTGAATCTGGAACCATCCCTCTTGGATTTTTTTTAATAGCTGGACTATGTCAAGGACATCGCTTACTCAAGAAAAGTTGGCAATCTCCAAGATCTGAATAACAGAACTGTCGCAGCTATTCAGACAATTACGCATGACACTGCATAAGTTACAGTAAGAGCTCGAACATCTGGACATCTACAGAGCCACAAATAGTGCCCACGTGGAATTGCAACAATAGGTTAAAATGTTTGAGTTGCACTTCATTTTATTGTCTTAATAATTTAATTTCAGCAGTGGTGTAGGGGGTTTAGGGGGTTAGAACCCCCCCCTTGGGCTTCCCGGTCAGTGACACTGACAGGCATATTTCAACTTTCCTTGGGAATTCCAATTTTAGCTATGCCCCTTCGAGGAAAGTCTGAGGTTTGTCCACAGACCCAAGATGCCAGACCATGCTTTCTTTGAAAAGGTAAATTTCGGGTAGTGGAGCTAGGCGTAGGGTTGGGGTGTCTTCCTGGCCTCAACCCCCCCCCCCCCCTTGCCGATTTCCTGCCTACGCCACTGCATATGTTGTCTCATATCTTTATCAGACTTTTTACAAATTCTACCTGTTGCAGTATCAGCAGAAAAGTCCCAAATTTTAATTCACTCTCAGTAATTAGCAAGGGACTTCAAAATACCCTTCTATAATGTCAGACACCCTTACTATTTATTTATTTTTTAAAATGTTTCCATACCTTTCGGGACATCCTATACTTTCCCATGAGATCCAAAAACTGGGCTATCATGTGAAATCTGGGTATTCATACATCTGTCCTTCAGAAAACACTTGATCTGCGCTAATCCCTTTACATTCTTCTGCGCGTCCCTGTTCAGAAGTGCCTTCACGGAAGCACAACCATTGAAGAGATACGACCTTCTACCTGGCAACACTGGTGCATTGTGAGTTACAGATGAAGATGGCGGGGGAGGGGGAGCGAGATGGGGTATTACATGTGGGAGAGGGGAACAAGATGTATTTTCTGCTTAGCACCCTTCATTCTATGATCCACGGTCTAGGTTATGTTGAAGTTAATCGAGAACGTAAGCCTAGGCCTGTGGTCGAGTTTAGAAGGTTTTCGTGATTCGCAGTGGTTGAATGTGGTTCCGTCATATAACATGGAAGTTGTGAAACGTAAGGCCTAACATAGCTCTGTCGACTGCCACTTTTCTTAGCGTGTCTGAATAGGCTAGGCCCTATTTTGGAAAACTGCATTGTCTAATGGCAAGAATCGTAGAGCAGAATGGGCGTTTCAAGTTCTTCCCCCAGTCTCGCACTTGGGATCATCAATGACTCCCCAAAGACACTGGCGTGCAAGGATTATGATAACCCTCTTTCGCATATTTTTCATTTTCTCTTTTTTAACGAAATCCAAGATAGTCTAAGACTGAAAACTAAGACTTGATGGACTTGATTTTGCCCATCAGGCCTTGACAGGCACTAAACTTCATCTGAATATTTTCAAATTAAGCCTCCCAAAACTAAAATTTAGTGAAGGATTTAAAGTATGGAGTTCTTGTTTGCTAATTACAGGACTGAATGTTTTATTGGGTGTCAGCAAGGCACCATCACTCAAGTGAATGAAGCAATTTAGAGTGTGTTGCTGAATAGTTGAGGAAAGTTAGTTTATGTGTGATACCCAGAATCGCACTATTATGTGATGCTGATCCCAGTCACATTAAGTGCACACCTTTCTGTTGCATGAACACTCAGATTCTAATGTTCATTTGAATACATGTTGTTGAATACTAGACTTTCTTTCTAGCTTTCTTGAGTCAATGGGTGCATTGAAGATATGCTGGAAAATGCCACTTGCAACATTCTTATTGTCTTCCATGTTTACATTATACTGTAGAAGCCACCTAAAAGTTTATTTCATGTAAAGATTCTGTCTTTCTTCAGTCTTGTCTCCTTTACTATTTGGAGAAAATGCCAGAGCAAATGGAATGCTATTGCAATGAGTAGATGCCTGTTTTCCTCTTTGCCTACTAAATTAAGCAATTTACTCATTTTTGAGTAGAGGTTTTACAGAATTTTTGGGTTGGATAGGAGATGA
The DNA here is from genome assembly GCA_905338385.1 of Darwinula stevensoni. Classification (NCBI taxonomy): domain Eukaryota; kingdom Metazoa; phylum Arthropoda; class Ostracoda; order Podocopida; family Darwinulidae; genus Darwinula; species Darwinula stevensoni. Next base: position 22,260 of record CAJPEV010001673.1, read on the forward strand.
AAGGATGCTTCTATGAGTGTTGGAATAAATGTTAAGTTCAATTCAATTCATTTATTTCACTTTAATTTGTCAGCATCAAAGGTTAAAGGGTAAGGTGGACAGGAAATAGTTAATTTCAGGAGGACAATTAGCTTTAAAAAATCACAATAAATAGTAAGGGTGTCTGACATTATAGAAGGGTATTTTGAAGTCCCTTGCTAATTACTGAGAGTGAATTAAAATTTGGGACTTTTCTGCTGAAGTGCAGTTGAAGCTCTTCGAAGTGAGATGTGGCTTTGTGTGCAGACAGCATGTGGTGAAACTAATTCAGAGAAGCCAAAGTGAAGTGGATGCACAGGATTTTCTTAGATGAATTTGAGGAGAGTCTTGCTTCAAGGCAAAATAATCCAGGGGGAACTTAAATGGTCAAGCTTGCAGTATGCTATCATTGTCACATGCTTTGAACATATAATAATGAGAGTTCTGTTTTTCTGACTGCAGCAGTAGGCATATGTAAAGAGTGGTGCAAAATATTTGCCCTCCTACCTCCAAAGACAAAATTTGCCCTTGCTATCATATCAACACAAAAATTATGTGAAAATTGTACAGTTTTTGTTTCCAATATGTGCCTTAAAAATGCCCTGGATCTTTCAGGCTAAGATTTAAACAAAATTTGGAACAAATCAACATCATCTGTCAAGGTGTCCAACTATTTTTTCTCTCATTACCTTGATTGAAAACTGATAGTTTCATTCTTCATGCATAATTTCTTCCACTCAATCCTTCACAATTAAGCCCATGTGCTCACAAACATTGTGATTAAGTGTATTCCTAGGCCATTCTTCATATCTAAAAATGTCCATGTCATTTTCCCTCTTCTTCTGGCAATTGGAACTTTCTGTCCTGATGGATTGATGTTAGGGTAAGAGCTTCAGGGGTCTAACACCATAAACACCAATTAGAACAGAACTGATTCAGAGCTCAAAATCATGGATGGATGGGATGTGGTGACCATTCAAGTCTGTAATGCAATGCATGACAGCCATTTTTGCTCTGGAGCCTACCCCTAGCATAATGGCTAGTGAGATGAATGCCACCCACATGTAGAGGAGCAAATGATTGCTTTTCCCTTCCATTTAGAAATCTGCAAACTTCTATCCCTTCATCAGGATACACAGGTATCTGCAATCCTGAATCACATACAAACACTCTTTTGAGGCCTAACTTACCTGCTAATCTCTGAACTCATGCAACTGGAACTGGTCCTGATATCAGAAGGGCAACTCACAGTTTATGTATCAGGCTATATTCCCCATCACCTTTTTACTTCTCTCTCAGCTTTTTGGTTTATTTATTCTCAGATTGAGATGGGACACTGATACCTGATGCCTAGTATGTTGCCAGCACCCCTGGTGACTCAACTCACCCACAATATCCATGCTATCCCTTGCATTGACCTGCTGCATGGACATAGTTCATATTCCACAAATGTTGCTCACCTATTCATATCAGTTTCCTGGACTGATCCTGTTACATGAAGTAAAGGAAACAAGGATGATTATGTTATGCTTGTCATTACATTGCCTGTCAAATTCATGAACGGGTATGGGAGATCTCACGGGAACTAGGATGGTCAGAACAAACTTCCTTGAGGGAATCTGCTGGATAACTGAATTCAGCAGCCGGCAGCTACCAAACAGTCTCTCTGTGGGGATTGGCAATGATGAATGAAACCTGTGTATCCTGACAGAAGGGTATAGAAGCTCACAGATGTCAAATTGAACAGAAGAAAGCAATTGTTTGCTTTTCATGGTCGTCATTCTGTCTTGTTCTTGGTGAATATTTGCTTTGGTCTACAGTAAATGCCTGCAGGCCTTTGAAGACATATTTGATACCTCAATGAATGACAGTAAACCAGAAGGGAGAGTATGTAGTAACAGATCATAAAGTGTTATGCCTGTTATAGTTGTGTTTCCAAAGAGAACCAGAGCAGTGTATCTTTCTCAGGTCATATTTTGTTGATGATGGTGGGAAGGAGCCATATAGAGCCATGAAGTTCTGCTTTAACAAGCTTTTTTTAAGCTGACAGTGTCTACATTTGCAGGTACAAGAAGATGGAACAAGACCAGGAAGTCTTTTGCCCATGCTTTGTTAAATCTAGATGATGAAAAATGGTTATTAGGCCTATAGGCTGAAGGTAGGAGGAGTGCAGTAATTTCAAGATCTTGATACAGTATGTTCATTGCATGGGCCTGGGATTGAAAACTCAATGAATCAAGTCCTTGGTATCGCTGTGCCATTCCATCCCCTTCATCTGCATCGCTTCTCTTTCTTTTACTTTTTGGAATGCAATTCGTTCCCTCTGCATCCTCTGGAAGGTGAGTCTGACTGGTATTTTGCCCATTTGAGTGTGTATGTCACAATTAATGTTAAGTTTAATAGCTATTGCTGAAAAATTAAAATGGGAAATGAGTGAGACCTAAAAAAAATAAGCAGGTTGGGACTATATGTGGTCTCTACCCAAAAATCCTACTGAATAGGGCAACAACCCTCGTAGGGCTTGATTAGCCAACATGGCCCAGTAGTTGAAAAGCTCATTCCTTTCCCCTTTATCAGCTTATGCCAGCTCATTGTCATGCTCTTGGATCAGTCTTTATGTATGTATCCACAATATATATGTACTTAATTAATCCACAATATATATATATTTAATTATTTCTTCTTTTTTCTTAGTTTTGGCAGTGGCATTGATTGCCACCACCTGTTGTTATCAGTTGCTTAATGTTATCAAACTTATTTGCATCAGCATGATCACTGTAAGCAGCATCTACTATACTAGTGAAATGAATCATTTTTAGATGCAGTGCATCATTTTTATCACTTACATGTATTTCCACCATTGATCATCGAATGGAGAAGTCACCTGATTTTTGCATAATTCTTAGTTGTTTTGCTGAAATTTGTAAATTTTCTTGAGTGTAAGGTGTGGAACTTTATCATTTTGGGAGCAGTGCAGGAGCCTCAGAAAACCAGTCCACATGTTGTCTTTCCGAGAAGAAGCAGTAAGCATTATTCCAGTGATTCAAGAAATTAATGTGGTTTCTTTATAAACATACATTTTCCATAGTAGATGAAAAACTCACTCTTTGCCTTAAAATTGTCCATTTTAAGTGAACCTGTTTTCAATGTTGAGATTATTGCTTTTCAAATATAAAGTCATCTTCAAAATTTGCAAAATCTCTTCTTTCAATTGAGGCCCTAATCAAATTGCTACCCCTCATAACTTTTAGATAGATATGGGTCATTCATATTTAGATTGATTTAGGTCATTCAACTAGAGCCTTCCACTGACTACAGGCTGGCCAGATCACAGGCCATTTATGGTAGAAAATCCTGTTGTCCCTCCATTGTATGAATCTGGTTGAAAATGTTCCATGATTTTTTTAAATATTGCCTATAGGTCGAGGTTATGATCTGTCTATCTGGAGTGGAATCTGACTTATGCTGGTAATCTTGCTGAAGAGGATGGTTTAAAGCCAATGACGAAAGATAATCTGTTGGTGCATCGGAACCTAAAATGATTACAGCGAGTATCAGATTGTCAATAGGTTAAGAGGGCATAGAATTGCATCTCCATGCTCATCATACCATTCTGATATGAACATTTGCTGAATTTATTTTTCTTAAGTCAGGTTGGTTTTTTTTTTTGTTTTTTTTTTTTTTTTTACCAAGAAACTGTGGAGACTGTCTAACTCAAACAAAAGGAGAAGCCTGCAGCCACACAGACTTGATCCTTTGCGTCCCAGGTTTTACATGGGAGCCAGAGTCACACTGCGACCAAAACTGGTTTTAAAAAAGAAAACTGCTCTTTTTTGGTATCCAGCAAATTTTCAGGCCATAAAAAATGTTGCACTCATGGATATCAGACAGGTATAACATTGCTTCATGTGGCAGTTGTGTCCAAAAGCCTTCTTACTGTCTTTCCAACCAATGAAGCTTTCTTTTATTGATTGGTGCAATCAGGTTTGGCATCAAAAGGAATAGCATGAAGGTGTAATTCAATGCTTCTTTTAAAGAGCAAGTATATTGTATGTTATCCTGCAATAATTCCATGAAATATGTTCAACTTCAATTCAAAGTTTCAGAAAATAGAAAATTCTATTTCAATTTGAAGTTTTATAAGTTTTACTGATTTTGGCTGCCCTGGGAATGTCATAAATGCAGTGGACTAAGCAATGGGAAGTAGATTGAAAAAGGCTGTCTCCTTGAAGGTGATAAGGTGTCATCAGTTGATAAGAAGACAAGGAAGTGTTTGTGTAAAGCTGCAGGTATTCTCCTTCCCCTCTCTCTGCTTCTCCTGGAAGCAGATCAAATTATAAATGTACCCTTATGAGGAATGAAATAGATTTTCTCAACTGAGTCTAAATAAATTGTAAAAATTACTGCAAATGTACATTATGTCCATAGGGTTCCCTTAATGAATTATTTCCCTACCCTAACAGTGAAATTCTAATAAAACAAATTCCAGAGATTTGAAACCTCAGTTTAGTGCCAACGTTCTCAGTAACTTCTAGTTCACCTACTTTAAAGAGGCCATTCATCATCATCTCCAGTAATAACGCTAAGCAGTTGAAGATACAGTTAGCACAAATGGGGTGTGAAGATTGATCCATTGATCCTCTACACCGTTCAAACTCTTTTATTACATACAAGATTTTCTCTCATACCTGGAAGTTAATTTTTCACCTTGTAGATATAGAGGGGATTTTTACAATTTGACAACATAATTTTTTTCTTTGCTCTCGCACTTTTCCCGGTTCACCAAGGCCCATGCCCTATGTCCATTTGTATATCCTATTGGTCCTTTTTCTGACGAGGATGGGTGTCATTAATTCAAATAATATTGGAAAGGTGGAGATTGAGATGGTTAGGTACAAGTGAGAGGATGGAATGAAGTGGATGCGACACCGTCTTGGCAAAGAAAGCAGGGGAAGGTGGTGGGTAACATAATCGGGTTTCCCTCTCTCTCTCTCTCTCTCGGATCCACTTTCGTCCCTCCCTCTTCCCCTGTTCCTCCTCGTATGCGTAGCGTATGAAAGGGATAGAGTAACGACTGAAAGAGAGAAGCGAGAGGAAGGAGGGATGCGTGCCAAGGCTCAAGGGAAGCGCCCCCCCCCCTCCTCGCTCTCTCTCTCTCTCTCTCTCACTCCCTCTCCCTCCCTCCCTCTTTCCCTCCCTCCCTCTTTCCCTCCCTCCCTCTTTCCCTCCCTCTCTCTCTCTCTCTCTCTCTCTCGCCCTGGCTCAGCGCGGAGGGAGGAAGGGGAGGCGGAGCGAAGCCATTCGGCGATCTCTCAAAACTCCCTTCCACTCCTCGCAATCTCTTCAGTTCTGCCGTGATTGACGGGGCTGCACATAGTGTTTCCCCCGTCCGCGTCTCTTTCCAATGTCCTCTTCCTTGATCGTAGCATGTGTTTCACGCAATATGTCCTCTTCACGGGATCCTCGTCTTGTCCATGCCGAGATCAGTCACCGTCACGCTGGACGTGGCCGAGAAAAGAGGACTACAGCTTGGTCTATGTCGTGCAAGTACCTGTACATCCCCTATCCAGGGCCAGGCCCATGCTCCTCATGACCATGGGAGCCAGGAATTTTAGTTTCGGATTGGGGGTGTGGTACGTGACCTTCCCTTTAGTGGGCCTCATGAGGCCAAAACCTTCACCCCGGTGTTCCTCTTCTTCGTCTACTTTCCCTCATACTCCTAGTCACAGGTGAGATTGAAAAAGACAGAGAAAAGAGAAACATCTTCTGTATGTATCTCGTCATGTCTCTGGATCTGGGTGGCTAGGACCGGATCATTTTTTATCTTATCTACTGTCGAAGCATACGTTTTTCTGGGATGGAGTAATACAGAGAAGAGAAGGAACAGGCTTCTCCAGGATGGCGAAATCTCCAAGTGCGTGCTTTGAATTTCCATGTTCACCACCACAGTCTTATGACAATCGCCTATCTATCGGAGTCGGAGGAGGCCTGGGCTTAGCTGGAGCAATGTAGGGCATGGGGAGGAGACACACCGGGGAGAGAAGAAAAAAAAAAAAGGTTGCACAATCCAGGGACACAGATAGGCCTCCAAGGACAGCCACATGCTATGTGTCCCATCTCTGGTCCCCTCGCATCCCTTTCTGTCTTCTGAGCAACCTCCATCATCTCAAATGCTTCACATTACGCAATATTTCTTTTTTTTCTTCTCAACACTTAAACTCAATGAAGGTACAGCTGTATTCGTGCTTTCGCGATTTAATTTATACATGTTCTCGATTGGGTATTGCTTCTGTGGCAGTCATGAAAAGTATCACGTAAGTGTCTGCTTATGGTTGGCATTTTCAGTTTCATTTCAAGGACATGCGTGAGCCGATGCTGATCCTTCCTCATCTCCATGTTGACATAATTCATCTTTTCCCCTGGAGTGCGTCGAAGAGGAGGAGCTTGAATCGTGAATAGGATTTTTTTCATAAAGTTGGAGGAGAGGGCTGTCTATGAAAGTAGACCGTGGGGAATCATCAGAAGGGCTTGACGAGTAGGCCTAAGAGCAGAAGATAGCAGCACGTGACATCATCCCACGTTCTGAGATCATGACCTTGACCGTAATATTCTCCCCAGCACGCGTATGAGAATTCAATTCAGGAAAAAAAAAATCGTTTCTCCATTTTCTTGAACGCATTTGGGGACGACTCCGCGCATCTGGGCTAAAGCATTCGTCAACAATACCACTGCGCTGAATATCGGGCTCTTCGACCACTCCACTTCGCTCACATAGTAATTAAAGAAATCGCTTTCGCGAAGTCCGCATAATCACACAACGGTTTTTCCAAACCTCTTCCGAAGGGCGCCGTTCTCAAATATTTTCATTTCGCACATCTATGAATCAGTCATGGTCGCTCTCGCAGCGTAACACGAGCAAGAGAAATAAGATGGTAGTTATGTGCGATGCTGGAGCTATCTCCAGTTGCCTCCACCCTCTTCCCCGCAGCAGCTATGTTTCTCTCAGTCCAATATATTCGCTTATTCATCTCTGTCGATACTGCGAAGTGGTGAGAGCGGGAATTTGCCCGACGTGCTCCCGAGTATTGATGCTAATGGGTGAAAGTGCCCTCTCGTCTTCATTCATTCTCCCAGCTGGATCCTTGCGTCATTCACGGCCCGCGTACGTGCTGGGTGCTTACGTGACCTTACTAATTTTTCTCGTATGCCACGGTTTCTCGTTGAATGTTCCTCGGGGGCCGACGAAAAACTATGAAGGAGCGGAGGAGAGATAGTGTATGTGGGCTGCTGGATGTCCCTGCCACTACTACGCTATGGACCTACAGCGCAGCGTAGGCCTATCCCCCTCTAGACTCCTGAGTTCCTCCCAATCGATCACACATCGATCAATGGTTTCCCCCTCGGAGAAACATCTATCCTTCCCTTCCCCCCTTCCTCTCTCCCCCTTCTTGGAGAGAGAGAGTAGATTGTGTCCTCTTATCCCCTGGCCCAGCTGAAGCGGGGAGGGGCGAAGGGCGCAGGGGAAAAGAGAAAGGCACAAATCCATATATTCCACTTGCTGGGGGTGGGGAATCTCTGGATCGATCTTCTGCAAGTTTCAATAGCCTACCCTCTACATGTTAATGAAGCCCAAACCTCTCCCTTGTACTGCTACCTTGTTAATTCCTATTCTCTTCGTTCCCGCAACCACTCTTATGTCCAAGAATAAGTCACCTTGTACCATTCCGCGCGCTGGGAATAATGCTGTATGAGCTGAAAACGACATGCTCTGGATCCGTATCATTTGTTCTTTTGTAAATAGGTAAAAAAAAAAAAACTGAGAAGAGAAGAAATGCCACTTGGGCATTTAGCATTAAATCGTTATTGTTCGACTTGTACTGGTAGTACTTTTTTTTCACAAGCATGGAAATATAATCAACAGCTTCCTTGGAGGGTCATTCCATCTCATGTGGTAGTTGAGTGAACCATGAAGGCTGGCACATTGCAATTCTTAGGTAGAAAATTTGTGGTGGTTGGATCCCATGAGCACTTTTAAAATGAGAAATGTATCCCCTTAAACCCAAATATTTCCATCTTTGCCATTCCATACTCACCATCAAAGTTAATTGGTATGGTTGCAACATCTCAGCATCTTCTGATCTTGCTGCTACTCTTTAGGTATTGGTGCTAGAGAGCTGGCTACTACACCTGTCTGGTAATTTACATTCTCCATGCAGGAAGATTGTGCAATAATTTTATTACAAGTTCTGGTCAAGAAAGGGTAGCTTTTTGTTTTAATGTATAAATAACTTGAGCCTGTCCATGCTACAAAAAGTTTTGCCTTGGTGAATATCTAATGTTTTTCAATTTCTTGCTAACTCTTTGCCTTTGATGTCAGTTGCAGGAGTTTTATGCACCCAAACTTGTGGCAATTGCTTGGCCAGAAGGGTAGGAATGCCCTGTACTGGTTTTGGAAATGCATGATTATCCTGAAAGAAGGCAAACAATTGTAATACAGTGACTTGACTCAATTTAGACTGCATTGGTATCCTGTATATGTTGATTATTGACTTAGGTAAGAATACTTTTATAATGGTCAATGGAATAAGGGATATGGATCCTGCTTTGTTATATGGGATTTCTTCACATGTTCTTTTCAAACTAAAATTCCTTGTTATTTGCACCTGTTTCAGTTAGTGTTGTCCTTTCCTTTTCTGTAATTGTTGGTCATATCCTTTTCTACTGTGATAGTGAACTGTGTGGGAAGCTAGAAGAAAAAAAAAAAAAACTTTTCAATTGTATACTTTTAATGATGTCCACCATGAAAGATAATATGCCATCAAAGGAAAAGATGAGAACATGCCAATTTGCCAAGAGAAGCAGGAGCAAGAAGTTATTTCTTTAAGTGTGAAGTGAGTGAACTTGTCATAGTGAAGCACAGGCATGCAGTTACTGCCCATCTACCATCAGGTTTCCTACCTTAGGAACTTTGAAAGTCTGAGATTCGTGCTTAACTTGTTGAATATTATTAAAAATTCCAAAATATTATAGATGAGAGGTATTTCTCAAACTTGTGATATAGAAAGCTCCCTAGTCTAGAAGTTAACAAGAGTTAACAAGAGATGGGCACTAGCTCCTGGCCTGTTTGATCACCTCATTCACTTACTTTGAGAAGGAATATATCAGGAATTATAGGGGACCTGAAATGAAAAATTTGGGCTTTTAACATTTTCCATTTACTCCATCTGACACTATTGGCTTTTTTTCATATGGGTTAACAATAAACAGGATGTGAAGTGAGTATTTCTTTGATATATAGGATATGAAAAAGTCCAAAAACTTTTAACCCCTTGAACACACGACACTCACTTGTTTCTCACGATGAGTTCTCACAGGAAAAGTATCACAAGAGGAAGTAAAGTCAGAGGGAATAGCATAGAGTAGAGAACTTTAGCAGAAACAAAATATTATTTTATTTAATACGAAATTCTGGCATATGATGGCAGGATATTGTCTAATACTTGGTGTGTTCAAGGGGTTAACCTAAATATCTCCATTCACGTTGGAGCTATTTTCGCAAAAAATTCACCATATATGCATGAGTTTGTTTCCAACTGATTTTCAAAATTTCATTCAAATTTGTTGGACCGATGTAATACTATCAGAATTATTGCAAAAAGTTAACATTGAGAATGGACAAGAACTCCTACTGGTAGTGGAGTGGAGGAAACATGCAAGCATTGTCCTTCCTGGTCATCAAAATCACTTCAAACTCCTCTTCGATTTAAATTCATTCTCTGGACTGGTTGCCTCTTGCATCATATCCCAGATTTGCTACAAATTTTGCATGTTTTCATTTATTTGAATGTCAACAAGGCTGCCAAATCTAAATATCAATTCAAGTCTATGTTATGAGTACTGTTCTCTGTCAAGTCCAACATTTAAATATGGACAATTCTTAAAAAAAATGAAGAGATATTCTGAATATAATATGGGAAAACTCCTTGGATCTCATTGGAGATGGAATCTCATTGATTCATCTGGTATTGTACCCTGGCTGTAGTTGAGAAAGAGGTTTTTCAATTTGGCAGGACTGAACAATACCTAATTTGCAATGGTTCCAGGTACAAGAGAAGAGTGATCTACAATACACGTCAGTCTTCAGCTGGTGGTGGTGGTGGAGGAGGAGGAGGAGGTGGTGGTGGAGGAGGCAGTGGCAGTGGAGGTGGAACAGGATCGAGCTTGGTATCAGGGAATCCACACAGAAGAATCCACCATAACCGATCATCCTTGAAACGATGCCCTTCCCTTCCCCTATCCCCTTGTGATCACCTACACTATCCTCATCACCGACATTCATCTAGTACTCCTTGTGGAGCTGCTACTGGTACTAACATACTTCATCGTTCTCCAGTCATGGGAAATTCCTTTCCCAACTCATCACAGAAGGTCACAGGTATGACATTGCTAGTCACTTCCTGTAAATTATTTGACCTACATTTTCAATTTCCATGAACCAAGTTCTAATCAGACACACATCCCGCTTCTTGCATATGTGTAGGAGCTGTTAGAACATTTGGAGATGGAAAGAGCAGACGAGGTGGAATGTTTGGAGCATGGGGTCGCTATGGGTGTACATGCAAAGGTTGTTTGGGTCGGGGAGATTTCTTCCCATTTTCTTTCAATCACCCACCTCGATTAGAGATTCTCTTGGACATGCCTCCTGTTCCCCCTGACATACAACTCAAGCACGCCTGGAATCCCAATGATCGATCTCTCAATATCTTTGTGAAGGTATGTGACACATTTCAGGTGCCTTCTATCCTTTGGACACTAACACCCATCATGTGTATTGACCTTTGGTATTCCTTGAATTCTCAAGTTATTGGAAGTTATGTTTTCATTTTAGTACCATTAGAGTCCATAATTTCAATATGACTGAAGAACATGTAGTCATCTGAACCATTGTAGAGTATCATTTTGACCCATAAGTGAAATTCTTTGGTCTGTAACTCCCAGTGAATACCCAATTCAATATGGATTTCCTAAACTTATCTTTATAATTTTGGCTTTGGATTAATTGGGTAGGTGGTATATATACATTATCTTGGCTTAAATGAGGGGTATCCAACTGGTGGCCCATGGGCTGGATCCAGCCTGTGAAGTCCTCTCTATCATTTGGTTTCAGAAAGTCACTGTCCACTTTTAAAATTTAAGATGAGATAAATTATAATTTGATAGTTTCCCCCCCAACCAATTTTTTATATTCTGGCTCCCATCCTGATCAAATTTGACACCTCTGGTGTATATTAACTGCCATTTCAGCTGAAAAGCCATTTTTAAATGTTAAAGGTAAGAGCATTTATGGGATGGAATGAGTTAAGGCCATGTTTACTGCAGACAGAATTTTAATTGGGTCTACCCACATTTGGAAAGTGAACCTTAGTGAGACAACCAAGCCCAAATAACATGCTAAGACTTTTGAGTTAGAAAATAATTGTTCAGTTTTCAATTCATGCCTACACCTGATTGTCATTCTATGGGGTGAGCTAGACGTAATGACTCACACTTTCATACACTCTGGAACAATTACATATTTTTTCATAAAAGAACTCGGATTGGATAGTCAGCTTACACGCAAGACAATTAACCCTTTGGTTGCAGCTATCTAGTATACTGGACAGTTTCTGCCTGCTTGTAGTTGTAGTTGCTTCTAGATGCTGAACAGTTCCGGCATATGACAGTCTCAGCCTTTTTTGTGCAAAATTCCTGTAACTCTTCCTGAGTTATAGTGCTTTATTTAAAGTGCAAGCCATCGCTTCTGGCTCACCCTGTAGTGTTGTCTCCTGTCACTTCTGAAATAACCCTTGCATGATACCGCATAAGTTGCCTTCTTGTATGGCAATATGTGATATTTTGTATAAGGACAATATATGCTATATTTTCCAAATTTTTTAGGTTTGAAACATTTTCCCAAAACTTTGAAGATTCTTTATACCCTGAATGAGGCTTTGTGCCTCTGTAATGTCAATTTCAAATCTTTATCAACCCTTTTAGTGCCAGGCATGTTTTCACTCAAAACAGAGTATTTCTTGAAATAATATCTGCACACTTTTATTTTACATTCTCCAGCTGACTACTGTTTATCAAAAACATAGAGGTGGAAGTAGAGGTCAACCAAATTCTACTGGTACACAAAGATTGGCCTCTGTTGGCTCTTAAAGGGGCCAGGAGTGTGGAAAGTTCATGGCCAAAGTATTGGCCTCTGGTACTAAATGGTGTTAAAGTGACAGGTTGTAAGTGTTCCTTATTTTGTCTGCCATATTACATTCCTTCACTCCTGTATCCATGTGGATCTTGGTTGGCAGAAAGGCTACAGTTTTGTGGGCCTCTTCCATCTATATTCCTATGCCATAATAGGTATTGAACTTATTACATATGTAATTGTTTATATTCTTATTTGAAATTGTTACATGGGCCCCTTCCTGAACTAATTATTTATTAAGCAGACAAGACATCTTGAAGGTACTTTTGAGGGATACCTTCAAAGATAGCTATGAGAGTTAGACCATCTCTAATGACCTCAAATGAAATCTATCTCTAATGTTGGAAATGCATACATCAATGCTGGTAAGGTTAGTGTGATGGGAATGTGGGCCTTTATTAAAAACTATAATTTTGCTGCCATCATGCTACACCTTCCTTTACAATGGAATTAGCCACATATGAGAAGTTTCTTGTCTTTCAGGGAAGGATTCCAAGCTTTGAGACCCATTTTCTTTAAATGAATTCAGTACTCACAATACCATGATATCCCAAACCGTATATGAAAGTCTTCCCTTATAAGTTTGGAGTGTAATAGAGTCTGATGAGCAGGTCCATACCAATACTCAGAGTAGGACCAGCTGTATTTCAGAAGTTATTGGAGTAAGCTGCTGTTCCTTGAAAAAGATCTGATACATGCCTTTCTGAATACCCCTTCTTAATATATTTATTATTTGTTATGTGTGATGAAACCTAGTTTATTACTAGGCTTGTCACTCATTGGCAGAATGCTCAATGTTGTTCATGAGACAGACAGCGGGGGACTCAGGTGGACTGGGCAGAGTGGCAAGGTGGCTGGGATGGATTCTTATCTAATCTTGCTTTAGAAGCTCTGTTGAGACCTAAGGGACTGAGAAATAATCATGCCCATTGTCACTGACCTTAGCAGACCACCCATCATGATTTCTTTTTGAGCATACCAATGTACTATGTAGCATCTATCCAGAAAAAATAGATCATGAATAATAAAAAAATTTGAGTTAACAGATGATTGGAAATATTTGACTGATGATATTTGACATCACCTCATTGAGCAAGTCAGCTGAATGCCCAACTTAAAAAAAAAATTCTCGATTGGTTTTAGGTGAATTAGGTGATTGAACTGCCCTAGCTATCAACTTTCCTTTGGATCTGTATATTCGATGCTGGTCAGTCTGGTTCCACCATCCCTGTGATTGTGCACCTTGTGCAAGTACTGCATAGAGTCTCATATGCCATATATGTGGATACTCTCCAATATCCTGTGGGACTGACTACAGAAGGCTGACTTCTCAGACAATGTGTGCCAATTTCTTGAATGTTTTTTAATGCAGATATCTATAAAGGCCTTGCCACCTGAACCATATAGCTTGGCCAAAGTTTGTAACAAATTCTAATATTGCAAAATTATATTATTTCCTATTAAGCCAAATTTGCATTCATGTTTTTTTTAAATATCAGCTATATCAACTCAATGGGACTGCAGTTGAAGCAAGATGCAGGATGTTCATCCTATGTTCTTGGACTGAGGCATTGAACACAAGCTTAGCAAGGCAGGACACCAGACCTCGTGAAAGATCTTTGGTGGCTTAGTCATTCCTTGTTATAGGTGTTTTTGTCTGATCTCTTGCTGGCTAGGAGACATTTACTTCTGGGAGCCTCTCAGAGGCATGCAACAGATGTATCCAAACCACTGGACAAATATGTGACACCAGCCATCCAACACAAGAGCAGCATTTCAGCAATTTGTATCTGTGATCTGGTTCATTTGATCATTGCTCAAAGTTCATCATAGATGAGGGTAGGGAGGCACTCTTTAAAACCAACCCTGAGTTCTTATATGCTGTTTTTTCTGCTAATGAACTATTACAGAAGAGGATTCAAGTCCATTAGTAGCTAATTGGAAGCTCAAGAACTCATCCCAAGAGTTTTCCATTAGTGCAAAAACCTTATGTGACAACTATGGAATTTACACAAACTTGCTTTTTTGACTCAATTTCTCTTGCTTACCAAAATGGCAAGTCCCCAAATCTTATATATTGTAACTGGCAGTGTACAGAAATGCATTTGTGGGATTTAAAAAAAATTATATGGCTCTATCCAGGTGTCACATCTGAGTCAGATCAGAGAAGGAAGCACTAAGCCAATTTTGATGGATATTTCAATGTTCTTGTGCTTACATGCCAATACTTATTACAGGAGGACGATCCTCTTACGTTCCATCGACATCCAGTGGCCCAGAGCACGGACTGTATCCGAGGCAAAGTTGGCTATACTAGGGGCTTTCATGTGTGGGAATTCCACTGGAGCACAAGGGAACGAGGGACTCATGCTGTGGTTGGAGTTGCTACTATGAATGCTCCTCTGCACTGTGTTGGCTATCAGAGCTTGGTCGGATCCACATGTGAATCTTGGGGGTGGGATCTTGGCCGAAACAAGCTCTATCATGATGTCGACAACAATCCTCCTCGTACCTATCCTTCCACGCTCAACAATGACGAGAACTTTGTTGTCCCAGACACCTTCCTCAGTGAGCCTCTGCTTCCTGAGCCATACTGATTGTGTGGAGATGACATTTATAATTCATAATTTTCCTTCCCCCTCACCCAGTGGTGCTGGACATGGAGGAAGGGACATTGTCATTTGTGGTTGAGGATCAGTTTCTTGGAGTTGCTTTCCGAGGTCTCCGTGAGAAGAAGCTCTTCCCTGTGGTCTCTGCTGTATGGGGACACTGTGAAATCACTCTTCGGTATCGAGGGGGACTTGACCGTGAGTTTCCTTCTTTTTTTTCTCATCTCAACTCCCAGCTGTACTGAAATTCGTGTTTTTTGTGCATCTACAGCCGAGCCTCCACCACTGATGGACTTATGTCGCAGGGCCATCCGCAAGCAACTATCGAGCCACAGGGATGTAGAGAAGGCTGTAACACAGCTTTCACTTCCAACAGCCATCCAAGACTTCCTACTCTTCCATCACCGAAGATAGGCTACTCTGTCAAGTGCAAGGAAGTAGGAAAAAAGAAAGGGTGGGGGACACTGACACTATGGAACACCACTGTCTTCATCAACTTCATCCTTGTCTTGGTTCTGAGCTCTTTCTCATGACCCTGGTCTCGTTCTTTCTGAGTGTACCCATATCTGTGATGTGCCAAGGGAAACCAGTCCCCCATCCACCTCCATGTGATAGAGGGGAAGTCGTCTCTTTTTCCCTTCTTCCAGTCTCATGTTTCTGTTCCCACATTGAGCAGCATTGGCTGTCCACAGGGTACAAATTTTGAGAACAAGAAGTTTCATTTTTCTCTTTGCATTCTGGTATGCCTTTTAGTTTTTCATGTGCAAATCAGAGAACATTGTGTATTTTGCCTGGAATTTTTTTCTCCATGACAGAAGGAAGATTAATGTCTTTTCTAATGGCACATGCAGTGGTTTTTTTCTCCCACCCCCCCATCTGTTTGTATGTCTACCTCATGAAATCTTCCTGTTTCCATTTGGAAATGATAATGAAACAGTGACTTCTTGGCTTTTCTTTTGGAGCTGGCAGAAGGGCATTGAAATCAGATCTTTGTTGGTTTTTTTTTTTTTACTCAAATTGTCACCCTGGCCCTGGATTGAACAATGGAACAGTTTCTTTTATTTTGCATTGGCATCTGTATTTTGCTTCAGTCTTTCTTCCCCTATCATGCAATAAGTCATTCATGGTCAACAAGGAAATACATCTCAGCATGTGTGCCACTCCCTGAATATGATGACAATGTGGCACCACAATCTGGGAATATATCCAACTTCATCCACTGCAAGCCCTGATCTTCTTTACCAACTTCTACCGCTTTTCCCTGTCTTTTTTCTTCTTCCTTCTCTTCCCTTCTTCTGGTGAGGCTCTTGACATCTTTCTCTTGAGCTGCTTTTTATCCCTCCTCTTCCGTTCACAACTACTACTGCTGTCAGTCTCCGATTTCACATGTTCCTTTTTCTTCCTCCGCTTCTTCATCTTTCTCTTCTTTTCCTTCTCCATTTTCTCCAATTTCCTATAAAATCAACACCATATTGACATATTTTTCATATGAAAGTATGCTGTTGCTCAAACTTAAATATTAATTGATTATGCTTTTATGTAAACCACCCTACCAGAAGGATATGAGATAATGGTTTTTCTTTAACCCTCTTAGTGTCACACAGCTGATCCATAGGCTTGATTGACTATATATAGCTCCCATGGCACTAAAAGGGTTACACATAAACATGGTTCTAGAAACAACACTTTTTTAAAATACAAAGTAACCATAAATCAAAAGAGGCTATAGGGGCCAATGTGCACCTGCTATCAAGAACTTGGTGTAAATGTCCACAATCCCAATAGAGTATAATGATCAGAACTATGAATGTACTGAGGTCATTCAACTGAAAGCAGCAAAACTCAACAAAAAATAGTAATCTTCATGACACCATATATAAATCTAAGGTATATTGGTGTAGTGCTGAAATTGCAATTGGCACCACTGCCTGCAGGAGATCACGTGTTGTTATCTGATTAGGAAAGGTATTGGGCAATGGACAGCATATGCAAAACCATCTGATCCTCTTCACTGATTGCTTGCCATTTAGGGTGAGACATGTTTGTCCTCAAGAACAATCAAACTTTGGTGTAATGCCACTATTGGTCATTGACTTTGGTGCTACTTTGATACTGAAACCTCTGGACAAATTTACTAAATGAAGCTTATACTGCAGTCCTTATCCCCCCCTTGATTCTCTAGTCCTGTCCCTTCGATTCCATGGCTATGATTCAATTAACAGTGGGTACATATATGTAGCTGTGTTTAGTTTTGGATAAGGGTTGTGCAATGTACACTATGATGCAAATGTGGTGGGGACAAACCCAGATTCAGATGAGCCAATGACATAACAGATAATATCAAAGGATAGACAAGGTGATTTGGGGGAACAGACACATTTCTTAAGGTCATAACTCCAGAAATAGGGATAAGCCATGAGTCCACATGAGTACACAATCCATTTGATACATACCAAAAGGATACTAAAGACCAGAAAAAAGACTGCATGGGTCTATGCCTTGTACATTTGTAGCTTGACTGTGCTAAAGGGGACATTTTTTGTCCAGAATTGTAGGATGTGATCAAAACCTGGAGTCATTTTAATGATGAGACCCTATGAAGAGGACATTGAGGGACAGGCAACATCACTTGGAAACTGAAGTGTTAAAAGCAGAACAAGGTGCCACCAAACGCCAATGTTGTTTTACAACAGCACCATAAAAAATCGGGCTGGGCAATGTCTCCAAGTCCATGGATAGTGATTTCAATAAATGCTACATGTGCATATATTTTAATATTACGTGCTGTTTTTAATTGATAGGCCCCAATATTTTAAGCCCTGATTTAACTTACAAAGACATTTGGATGATTTTGGACAGTGCAGGAAGACTTCCCACAATGGTATCAATGAATGAAAAACCAAATTCACATCTGGTTTTTTTAGTGGGCCTCCTTTCCTGAAAGAAAAAAGACCACTTATGGTCCCATCATGCCCATCAATATGTTCATGTGTCACACTTTGGTTGTCCAATGCAAAAATTGGCAAGCAGGTAGATACAAACATGGTACAGGCTGAGTTTGTTTTGTGGCGAATTTACCCCAAAATTGCCATTTTTAACATCAATTTTGGATTTGAAATTTACTAATGGGGGGAGGGGGGGAAGGCATGAGTTCCTGAGAGCCCTTTAGAATTTGGACCATAATGCACATGCACGTAAGATCCAAGCCTTCGGCACGATGCCATGTCCCCAACCAGTGCTGTCAGTTCTCTACTAGCCTTTGTGGCAGATGGATCAAAACATGCCCAACCCTCCATCCTCCCATCATCAATTCATGTGTATCATGGGTAAATTTGCCAAATCTAACTGAGAAATGAGATATTTTATCTTGTGGACTGGAAAGAGATAGCATTTTGTTCAAGTAGGTGACAAAATGAGAGTCTCCTTAAATGAGACCCACTGTAGGACTGGGCTTGTCCATCTTGTTAACTCTTTCACTACGTAGTAGAATTAATATGGGTTAGGGAGGACTAGCTGCTGTGTGAAAAAAGTCTACCACTGCAGCGAAAAGAGTTAATTTATTGCAGCCTCTACCTCAACAGACTCTGAAATGATCCATCAATATGGGTAAAAAGAAGGCAAGAAGCAAAATTTACATGGGCGCTGAAGGGATAAACCTACAGCTGAGCTTGTTGGACATGGATGCCAAGAACTAGCAACACAGGTGAACTGTTACATCCACAGACTAATTTCTGGTTACTAAAGGCTCCCATGTCCAACATGACCTTGACAGTCATCCTCACTGATTTCCTACTTGAAATCATCTTTTTCCATCTCCAATCTCTCCATCCTGCATGCCTTCGTGGCTAATAGAATTTGCAAACTGGAAGGTCTCCGAGTATGGTGCAAGTAGAGAACAGCAAAAGGAAGGTGTCAGGATTACTTAAAGAGAAACTAGTCATAGCTATATCATTAACTTACTGAAAATTGTAACTATTTTACAGTTCTAAATTGCAGTTTCCAGTCTATAAGTTACAAAAATTACTTTCTCCTTATAATTTGATGTAATCAAACCTGGTATCCAAGCATAAATGGACTCAAGGTCTCAGGCCGAAACCTGAACCTGGCTATGTCTAAATGTTTGCATCTTGAAAAGAATCTCGATCTACAGGTCATTTTCCATTATTTTTTTGCTCATCCAGAAATAAATATATTCAGAAAATGAAAAAAAATAGAGTAATTACTTTCAATTCATGCTGGTTTTCTTAAATTAATGTTGATTAAGAGAAGTATTAAAATATGAACTTAAAAAAAAAAAGTAATTACAAACTACAAAGAATCATTGTCACAGGAAAAAAGATATCACAGGCACTCATTACTTCCTAGTAATGTTCTCAGGAACAGTAACTTACATGGGTGGCTAAAAAAAAAACAAACTTTTGACTTCAACATGCTGTAAATCAGGCTACTGTGCCTTGATTTGAGTAAGCTTTTAGGCATACATGAAACAACTCTTGGAAAACTGCTGCAACATTCCCCAGCTGCCATTTGAGTTGGAGCAATGACAGCCATTGTTATTAAGAACACATTTTATTTCCTGTATCAATGTTTTAAGAGGTGTTTCTTCCTTTTCCTGCATATTTTTTTTTTTTACTAGCTCATAGCAATACCAAATTACTCACATGAAGACTTGGTGGTGATCAAGACCTTGCAAGTTTAAAAGGCATGGGAAGCCAGAAAAATGATGAATGAATTTTCTGATAAACAAACTTTCAGGTTGATCCTCCTGACTCAACATGTGTATTTTGACTTCTTCAGAATTCACTTCAGTTCTTTGGGTTCTGGGCCTTCAATTACCTTGTTTTCAAGTTGCTGATCCAGTTTTTAAACTCCCAAAGTCTTCATGCAAGTAACTCAGCATTGCTTTGCTTTAGTAAAAAAATATGTGGAAGAAAGAAGAAGCATAATGACATTGAAACATTGATAAAGAAGAAAAAAAAAAGTGCTCTTATTAACAACAGCTGTCACTGCTCCAACTCAAATGGCAGCCGGGTACCATCACAGCAGTTTTCCAAATGGGTGGCCATTTTCATCCTGATGAAGCAAAAACTGAGTGATATCATAACATATAATTTCATATCTGCTGCAAAAGAGTTGTTTCACATGTGCCTAAAAGCTTACTCAAATCAAGGCACTGCAGCCTGATTTACAGCAAGTTGAAATCAAAAGCTTGGTTTTTTTTAAAGCCATCCTGTACTTATTAGTATGGCTGACAATCCAACCCTGGTAAGGCTGCCTCTATCTAGAGGGTATGTCAGCAAAAAAAAAGACCATTGACTTTCAACCCAAATATGTCTCAAAACAAGCATTTTTGCAAAACATTCAATTTGCAAATATGAATATATTTCCAACTGATACTTAAAAAGTAACCAAAATTTGTTGTGCCAAAGCAATACTATCAGCACTTATTGAAAAGAAGTTAGACATTGAGAATGGACAATTAGAGCTCCTACTGGAGGA
Organism: Darwinula stevensoni; assembly: GCA_905338385.1. Taxonomy (NCBI): domain Eukaryota; kingdom Metazoa; phylum Arthropoda; class Ostracoda; order Podocopida; family Darwinulidae; genus Darwinula; species Darwinula stevensoni. The sequence continues at coordinate 42,630 of CAJPEV010001673.1, forward strand.
TACACCTGAGTGCTGTCCTTCCTGGTCATCAAGGTCACATCAAACTCCTCTTCCATTTAAATTCATTCTTTGGGCTGGTTATCTTTTGCAGATAGTCTTCAAGAGTTTATTACTAATGAATAGCAGATGAATCAATGAGTATCAATCTAGAGTTCTCTCAATGCTATTACAAATTTCCTTAGGTCTTCTGAAGGTACTGTCTGCTTCAAATATCAAATTTTGTCATAGAATATAATTTACTATTTTGATTTGAAGTAATAGCATTAGGATTTTGGCAGCCTTGTTGACTTCCAAGTAAAAGGAGGCATGCTTCATTCATGGCACATTTTATGAGAAATGACTTAAGCAATCAATACACTTGAAGTTGTTGGTCTTTTTTTCTGCCATATCCTATATATCTCTTATCATGGTAGTTGAACAAAACCTTATAATGTTCTAGCTGACCAATCCCCTATAAATTGTTGTTGAATCTGCAGCAGCAAGCCCAAGCAGAAGAATGTAAGCTGAAATGCACATTATCAACTTGCCTCAAGAGTTTCTTCTTCTCTTTTGTAGAAAGAGATTGAAGGAATTCCATCTCCTTCTTCTCCTCATCTTGTTGTTCAGATTCTGCCCTTTCAGAGGGTACATTCTGCAAAGGCAGCAAAGCATTAGATAAGGTATTAAACAACCAATAATGTTCCATCAATGTCATACCAAGTTGAACTTCATCTTACTTGTGTTGAGGCACAAGGATCTTGAAATTCTCCTATGATTGAAGGCTTAATCTGAAGACCTTTCTCTTCACGGAGCTGTTTCATTAGTTGCAAGGGGTCAGTTTCTGTGATTTGAAGGTGCACATCATCTGGTGCCTTGTTCCACAATGGGCACTCCCGATCTGTTTGTTTTTTTTGTATCAAACAATTATTCAATGCCTTACCATCTATTACTGTCAAGATCTCAAGCAAAAATGATCAACATTACCTGTATTAATGTGTCCCCATTGATGACATTTGATGCAGCGGACATTTCTCACTAAGATCCCAAATGGCTGGTCTCGTACTTCTTGATCTCCTTTGCAGTAACTGAATGGAAGATGATTACAGTCGTAATGATGTTGAAGACATAGACATATCAGGGTCCCAAAATTTCTGAGAATAATGATCAGATGATGATATTATGTTTTCCAGATTAGTCTAAATGATCTAGCTTTATAAAGCATCAAGATATGTTTAGAAAAGGGAGGGTCGCCTAGTTTGTGAATTAATTATTACAATCATAAAAAATGAAACTAATCAAATTTATCTTGCAAATAACTTCCAGTTGTACCACTGAAACCAGGTCATATTTTGTACTGCATCAGGGTGCAACTTGCTATGATAAATCATGTTACAAGAACTCAAAATGAACAATCAAACGTTCACTTCTGAGAATTGGTTTCATTTGCTGCTCTATTGACTTAAGGCTGTCACAATAGTACTTTTCAAAACATCAACCTGAACTATCGATAGTGTATCAAGGCATCGGGGGGGATGCGCCAAAGGATTCAATCTTTTCTTGCCACGATCGGGCAGAGGTTTGTCTTCCATCGTGTCTTGCCTCGATTGGAGCGCAGACCTCTATCCGTCTTCCATAATCTCATGTTTAATCACAAATCAGGGTGTGCAGGGTGTGACCTTCACGATGAGTAATGAAACCTACCATGCCTCCAACTATCAAAGATGACATCCATTCATCGATGGATGCATCAAAACAGCCCTAATTTTTTGAAGTGCCATTGAGAATCAGTTGTCAGCCCATTCATGTAATTTTTCTTCTCTTTTTCTTCATTCTACATGGTCTTCTTTGGAAATTGGCACAGACAGATGAAAACCTGCCAATGGTTCCATAATGGCAGTTGCTGAAACATCAGTACAGCCCTATAATAAGCAACATCCATGTAAGAAATTCACTTTGGGTTTGGGCTCAGGTAGAGGTAAAATGCCCCAGGGCAAATAATAAAAAAAACGTAAGCCTGCATACTAAAGAGAAAGACAGGAATATAAAGGGTGATGAGCCAATGTATGTTTCAAAATCAAGGGAGTATAAGAACAGTTCACTTGTGCAGCATGCAACTGCTGAGATCAAGCCGAAGACTGAAACTGAAGATAAACAAATTCCTGTTCTTCCCTCCCTCTCCTTTCCTGCTTCCTGTCTCCGATCCAACGTTTTTATTTCCCCCTTCCCTTCTTTTATATAGTCAGTCCCAGCAATTCCAGAATTTGATAATGATAAGAAATTGCAAGCCCATGCAAGTCATGCTGCCTCCTCCTTTTCCCGCTTGGACAGACTGTATTGTACTGTACTCACCTCAAGCCAATGGGGCATTTTCCCTTTAAATTCATTTTCCGAAACATCGTGATGATTGAAAATAATCAATATCTCCAATCATCGATAGTGGTATTGATCTATCATGACAGCCCTATTATTGACAGTTACTGTTACTTCTGATAATTAGTGGCATAGCAAGGGGAGGGAGCTTCAGCTCCCCCAAGTTTAGTTCAAGCCCCCCAACTCCAGTCTAAATGCATCTGCCACCTTCCCCCCCCCACCATTCTGCTTAGTGAAACCCTGGCTATGCCACTGTTGATAATGCCAATTTTACAACAAATGAAAAACTATCAATATAGCTATCAATATAATAGCTTTTCATGCTGAATGTTAGAATACAAAGAAAATTAATCCCATTGATTTTCCAACTAGATCTTCTCATCCATTTATCATAACCTTGATTTTGCATTTCTCTGGGAGCCATGAGAAAACATTGATTCAATTAGGTCTACAAAGCCAACAGACAGCACCTTAGTGATATATCATTCCATCAAGAATGTATGAAAAAAAAGACAGAACAAAGGCAATGGAGAGAACTCTAGGAATGCATACACCAAGCACTAAACATAAGAGCTTAGCAAGGTCTATAGGGAGTCCCAAACTATGAGCATCTAATTCACTTCATCATAAATATTAAGTAAATATTACTCATATTTATGTCAGACAGGTGACATGGACTACTACACAAAACCTATACTCAATGTCACTGATGAGCATTATGATTCATGCATTAAAACATTTTAACTGCCAAAACCTATTTTACAATAAAAGAGAATACAACCAGCTGGCACCCCATATGGCAATGAACATTTCATCACCCCTCTCTCACCTTTGTCATCTGCTAATTATTATTTTTAAATCATGCTTCAAGTTTAAAATAAAGTCAGGCAAAAAAAAGCCTGTCCTTTCTTTTATAAAATATTTCAGAAATTTCTTTTTTTCCAAAAGCTTTTCTTCAGTGCACAGTGGGACAAAAGGCCATTTTCCTGGCCAAAATTTAAATTAGCAAAATTTTTTGTATAATTCTTCGTTTACTCCTCAATTACCAAATAACTGAACTTCAGAAAACTGCAATTACTTTAAATAAAGCTGAAGCCTTTTATAGACAGAACCCTGTACACTTAATGAAAGTCTGACTATCCTTCCATGCCCTAATTTCTTCAGGCTAGAAAGAAACCAACTTGTCCCAAGAAGAAATCCGCGATTCACGCCTTTACCCTTTTTGCCTTTTACAAGTAATTTCTTTCATGTTGCATGATATGATACTCTAAGCTACATTAACGGCACAGCACCTATTTATCTCTACACAAATCTTCTATTACTGCTCTGTCATATTTGTTGTGTGCTGCAAAAAAAGGAGATAAGAGTACAATGGAGATTTTGGCATTTCTGGAATCTAATGTTAGTACTTTAGCAGCCACATGAAAACTAGCTGCTACTTTTCGCTACTTTGACAATAGGAGTCAGGTATCATGCAGTATCTACAATGTCTTCTTGATGCGTCCGACTTTCTTTTTACTTGACTTCAATGCATACTAATTAAAAAAGCTAATGTATGGATATTCAAGGCATATGAAGAGTCCTTGACTCAAGTGGATAAGCAATGTGGCATCAGTTGGTGACTCATAATAAATCTGAAATGCATAAAAGTACTTTTCCATTGTTCTGTTGATTATTTTCAGGAATTGCCCAAAATATCGACTTATACAAAGAACACTGTTCCAAAGGATCTCATATCAACTTCTCATCACAAGTTTACAGCATTCTATCTAAAAAAAAAAAAAGGCTTCAGCTTTCTTTAAAGTAATTGCAGTTTTCTGAAGTTCAGTTACTTGGTAGTTGAGGAGTAAACTATCAGAATTATACAAAAAAAATTCTACTTGTTTAATTTTGACCAGGAAAATGGCCTTTTGACCCACTGTGCAGAAAAGAATGGAGCAATTTCTTAATCAATTTATGGAGAATTTTGACTGATATTCAATATTACCAATAATGCTGCAATGGCTCTAAAATAAATTTTTCAATAGAAGGGGGAAGAAAAAAATTCACATAAATCTAGAACATTACACAATGCACTTTGTCTTTACATATTAGGTGAATTTGGCTGAAGAAATGGCACTATCTAAAGATGAACAAGAGGTAGCAGTACAATGTGAATGGTGAAGCAAAAACCACCACCAATCACCTGAGAAATTTAAAACCATCCAAAGAAATCTTTAACCCAGTCCACAGTTCTTAGGGATCTGGGGAACCAACAATCTAGGGACATTCTTTTTTGACATCAGTGTAAATGGTGAAAACTAGTTGACCTTTAGCCATGTTACAGGACTAGCTGACCCCAGCAATGGATGTAATCCAATCAGGATGACCAATGTGGTATCAGCAAAATGGAGCCTCAATACTTCATGCTTTCATTACCCACAATTATGTGCATGAGATCAATACAAAAGATTGGATTGAATGCAAAGGCCCAGGCAAATTGCCACCACACTCAGCAATAACCCATTGAATTTTTTCTGTGAAGTGAAACAAAGGCCCAAGTTTACTTGATACACATTAAGGACATAGAGCACTTGAAGGTTGAAGTAATGCAGGAGTACATGTCTTCAAGCAAGTCTTGAGCTTTGAAGGGTTCATGAACATTCATAAATGTGTGTAAATGTGCCTATGGCTACAGACTACTGGAACATATGTGGATTCCAGTGAGATCCACATATGGCACCATCTACCAACACATAAAGCACACAATGACTCACTCTTCTCTTGGGGCATTGTACTTCCTTTGCCATTCAAATTTATATTCTGGTTCATCATCTTCCTTCTTGCGCTCTTTCACTCCAGCAGGTGGTTCATACATGAAGCCCAGACTCAGCTTATCTTTGGACTCTTTGCTCAACAACATCCTGTCAAGAAAATAAACATAACTTCCATATAAATGCCAGCATTGCTATGGTTCTCAAGTGTCATATTTACAATTGTCCAAGGGTGGGTAAAATTAAAATAGCATAAATGCAGCTGAGTTTCACAAACTTAGGAGAAGCTTACTTTATGGCTGTGATATCAATTTGATAACTTTCACTGGAGAAAATATGATTTCACAACATTAGTTCTATAGGTGCCATGGGCATTGTGTGTTGCCATGGCAGGTACAGGTAAAGTATTGCAATCACTTCTGAGAAGAATAACTCCATAACAGTGCATCCATTTTTCATGAAATACACAGGGTATACATGTCAGGGGATTTAAATCCTTCCAGTAAAAATTTTCTCCACCATATGGAGCTGTATCTGCCTGTATAGTGTGCCATATAAGGAGTGCAACAGCATATGTAAAGTCCTGGCTCCTCAGAATGAACAGCTTCTCCTGAAACTTTTCCACCCTGCAGATAACAACACTACTATAGTACTACGAGACTTCTGCAAGCAAAGAAACCTATGCTGGAGTCCCTGTTGTGTGTCAACTGTTCACAGTCTGGTCCAGAAATTTGAAGAGACTGGAAGTGTCCTTCAGCATCCCAGTCAGGTCAATCAAGCACACCTCTCAAGGTTATAGCTATGGCATCTCCACCCATGCTCAAAGATGCCATTTGACACCATAGCTGCCACTCCCAAGGTCTTGCTACTTTTGGCAGTTTGCAATGTCATAACACATATTGATTCCATTCTCAATCAGGACAGGGTGCATGTTGAACAGTTATAGCTGTATGTAGTACCACCCATTTTGTTTCTACATTCACATCCCCATGACTCTATATGTATACCCTGTAAATTTCATGTCAATTGGATGCTCTTAAATTGAAGAAAATTGAGAATTATTTGCCAAAATAGGTGCAGTGAAACATAAATTTTGCAACAGTCAAAGGATTTATAAACTACTACCAGGTAATCTTGGGAGCAATTAAGTCACACCCAAAAAAAATTCAAACAAACCCAAGAGAATTACAATTAATCATCTCTACCTCATAGTAAGAACCAATCACTTCTTCCTATGGGGTATACTCAAATCATGAAAAAATTATTAAAAATACTATTGTACAACATAGCATAAAGAGAGCAGAAAAAGGATAGCAAAAAATTTTAATTTGTCTATGACAAATTTTGCTATGGAAAAAGTATTAAAGTGAAGACTTAATAAGACCTAATAATGGCTATAGTTCAATTGTAACTATAGCAAGATACTAGAATTCCTGAAATTCCAATGGTAAATTTAAAAATTACCATCTGAGTGGCCAATCACTCACTGGCCTCAATGATTTAGCACCTAAAAATAAAAGAATTTAGCAATGAAAACAGCTGTTATATTTATTCCAATCCAGAGAAACCCAGATAAACCCACCTTTAGATTATCTGAGAGACTTTAAACTAAACCCTTTATACATTCATTGTGCAAAAAAACAGCACCACCAAGAAGACTAACCCTTTCAAATAAATTTTGTACAAAAGCTCACAGTAATATGTCATGAAATTCATGTGAATTGCACATGGATGCACAATGAATAATCACAGAGTAAACTTCACATATAATCAATACAATACGTAGTCACTTACCATATTAGAATTTATCAGAACTTACTTCCATGATTGTTACAATTTTCATCATCAGATTAAGGACAGGTTCTTTTATTCTTTATTCTTTTATTTGTTTCAGATGCATTCCTAGTCATAATGAATAAGCACTACAAAGAGCGCACCATATTTCTAACTTTGTGTAGATGGAGAAAATTTCTTTGTTTTATGTTAAATTCCTAGTTCCAGCAATTCTGGCAACATTTTAACCCATTGAGGCTTGAGTTTGGCTTTTCAATGTTTGATGAGAGGGGTACATTACTGCCCTTTCCAAGGAAGGTTACTCATATTCTGTGACCATAGATGCAAGGACAAATATCATGTGGTCAAGTGCAAACCACCCTTACAATATATGATACACCATATTCAATGAGTCATATCAATCCTTGAAGATACAGATAAAATTAATCCATGACATTTGAAACTGTACATTTATGGTTGTACTTAAAACAGGATAATGTACAACTAGAAACATTTCATTTTATTTCTAGGCCTGTATTATATACCCCAAGAGGAAACATTTTAACACTCACTTATTATTATACAGCTCCTGCTCTTTCTCATACTGAAGGCGTAATTCATCTTGCTTTCTACGATAGTTGTCTGCTTTCTGTTCTGCCATCCACACCTGAAAAGAGAAATTGGGTTTGACAGTTGTTTCTTCCAAGTAGGTCCAAGCATACTTGCTAAGCTTAACTAGGACAGTCATGAAGTGATCCTTCAAATTATATGTGGTAACATTACATAGACTTAGTACACTGGACTATCCTGCCACAGATTGTTACAAGTTTTATTAGCATGGTGATAGCTAGTGAACATTTTTTTTAGTCATTGGTGAAATCTGTCTATATGATTGAGCCACTCCTTTGGATACATGAGCTAAAAAAAATCACCCCATCTCCTGGCATGCATCAGGCAACTACACTTATACTGAGGGGTGTAGCACCATTGGTGTTTAAGCTTCTAGTGGTAGGTAACCAACAGTCATTGTTACAAGCATTTTTTTCCCTCTAGGATTGTAGGAGCTGCACCCTCACTGCCTTCATGCACATGCCACCACAGCATCATAAGCAAAATACCATGGACTTCTATGGTCAACAAACATCATCTAAGCATAGACTTATATTTCAATAGATAGTGGCTGTATTTAGGGCTTCCCTAGATTCAATTATATCCAGGACAGTATAACTACCAATCCCTTCCACTTGCTATTCTTTGGGAACAAGAGCTGCAGCATGATGGCTTATAACTTGTGTGTCAGTCTGCGGGGCCAACCACAGCTGGGAACATGTCCCATCAATTGGCTTTAAAGAGGTGCAATTCACTTTTTTTTCTAACCTGGAACCTCAAAAATTCCTGTAAAGACTTCTTCCAACATCTTCAAATAATTACTTTCCACCCTTAGCTCTCATCTCTTTCTCATCTCTTGAACAATGCTCATACCTGAAAATTGACTGGAATACTTTTTTTGTTTCATGGATATATATACTCATGCACTCTGCACAGCAAGACATACATCACATGCATAAAAATAAATATACACTAGCATGGGGCTTGTCATTTTATGATCATGTTCTACTAGCTGTTGGCTCTCTTTCTAAACCTTCTTTCTCCAAACACATCAAATATTGTCCTGCTTCTGACCCTCTCTACTCACTCTCAATTTTCCAAAATGAAGTGGGACTTGTCCAAAGCTTAACTGGTGCAAGTGATAAGAATTGAAGTGATGTGTAAATTCATGGTTCATAGTACATAAAAAAAAAAAATTGGTCCAAGTCACCTCTTGCATGGCTGAGTTCTTGTGAAGTTGTTTACATAATCACCTCTGGATTCCACATGCCCAGTGAGAGAGATATATTAAATTCAAATTTAATCAATCTAAACACTGACTTCCATCCCTGCCCTCACTCTCAATTTTTTTTATTCACATCGACTGAGTTTTAAGCAGTTGGGAAACACAATTTTTGGAAATTGTATGAACAAGGACCACATAGGAACAGGCCCCTGAAAGAGCCAGGCATGCAAGGGGAGATCTGTTCAGGGTGTAAGAACGTCCTAGGCCGCCATAGATAAAGCCACAAGTAATAAACTTCAGGCTAACGTGTTAGAGATGAAGAAAAGCAATTTGAAAAACACTCTCAGCCTAAGACTGTAACTGTTAGTCTTTTTGCTGTATCGGGTCACGAGCCAAGTGAAAAACTCACCCGTTTAAGGTTATCCCTGGATGAAGGATGAAAGAATTTCTTGCACATGTAGTTGTTGAAGCCCTTCCCCATGTTTCCTTCTTTTTGTGAATGGGGATTTTATAAGAATGCTGAACCAGACAGAAGTCGTCTACACTGTAAACCTATCAACTAGAGAGCTGAGCCTTTCGCCATCGTTGAGGGCAGACAATCGAACATCTGGAGGACGCAATTTCTCAAGAAGCGTGTCGACTGCAGCACTAGAGACTCAGAAGCAGCTCCGTGCGAGTGCGTTCACGTTACGGCATCATGACGGTTGTGCGCCAGAGGAGTGACGCTGCATCTGGCAACCGTGGCAGATGGTACGCATGCAAAAATGCTTTCATCCTTCACAACCTCATGAACCGTACTCAGTACCCTTCACTTGAAGCTTTTTTGTTTCAACACTTCCTTATCTTCGCACTATTGACGATACCAGTTTTCGTGAAATTTTCCTCGCAAATGAGAATTATTTCTAGTATTCTCATAATATTTATTTTTCTTTCAACTTCTCTTGGAATAAACCCTTAAGAGTCCAATTAAAGGGTGGGGAAAATGCCGTATGAAAAATCCACTTCACACAAACTCTAAAAATATTCATGAGCAAATAAAGCAGACCCTCGCCGTTCGCGGGGGTTACGTTCTTGAAAAACCCCGGGAACGGTAAAACCGCGATGCGCGAAGTTAAGACCTCATGGGGAAAATGGGATTAGGGGAACCAACGCTTGATGGTCCTGAAATAAAGACACAGGATAATTCATATGTATAATTAATGATTAATAAATATAAAAGCATTAGTGTTCGTATTCATTGGGATAACGCCGGCGTTCCTGGCTGAGTTGTCAGGGTACGAACGACGTAGAATGCATTACTTAGGGAAGAAGGAGGTGATTTTCGGTTGCTTTGCCTTCTTCTGCATGCCCTTATACACGTCCTTGTATGGTGCCATGACAGCCTCCATCTCGCGCTTAAATTGCCTGCACAAGAGCGAACGCAAAAGAGCGAGTGACCTACGCCGCGATGCACAAATGTTACCACAATAATTTCTCCGCGAATAAGCAAAACCGCGATGTGAAAACCCGCGAACGAGGCGGGTCTGCTGTATTTGTTTATGAAAATATTTCAATCAGAAACAGCATCGGATTGGAGTACCTTCAGCCCGTCTCGATGATCCGGGATTGACTTTCATGGATCGTCGGAGTGACATTTCATTTTTCAATATCCTAACTTTAGTTGAGGTCTGGTTAGCACGATCAGCAGCGACTGAGTTCAGGAACGGGAAACGCCTAGTGCCACATGCTCGGGAACCGGGAGAAATGGGAGTATGAAAATACCTATTTCCATAGAAAGTCAAGGACTAAAAGAAATCGTAAACGACCAATGTTTTCTTATCGTGCTCGTTTCATAAACCCGATTACTTTTACCCAGGCATGCCGATTCGACATCGCTACGCAGACTTACCTAATGAATTTTAACTCTGTAACTACCAGGTCTTGGATGGTCAGATGTTGAACTCTTTGTTTCATCTCTTCATTCTCAAAGAATCTCTTCAACATACTTTGCCTAATTACTATCACGTCTTCATGAAAATACACGAGGATCGGACTTGACAAGTTTACGGTGCAGCCTTCACAAATAGCTAAATTTTTAAATCAGGGTCCATTGGACCCAGATCGGTAATTGCAGGTTAGTGAGGGGCCAAAATTTTGAAATTCCCTAGTGTAAATTTCCTAAACGCACGTTACTGACACTATATTACTTGTCCTCCATATGAAACTGACAAGGAAAATAGCGTCTTAATCTAGTCATGCCTGGCATTTTATAATGTAGGACGGCATGCAGAGATGCGAATTCGTATGTACTGTATATTCCGTTATTTTATCAGTTGGGATCAGTTGTGATATGTTTCCCTGATATAACTACGAAGCTAACAGACGAGTAAAACAGATGGTTTACGTCAATTTCAGTGGCCTGACATTGCATGGCATTCTGAGTACTGTAGAATGGAATGAGTTGACCCCAGGGGGTTGAGATGAATCCAAAAACCAAAATAGATTCAAGTACCGGTGTACTCGAAGGTGATATCCAACCGTTAACTGATGAGGTATCCATCAACATCTTCCCCTCCAATAACGCCTGTAAAGACGTGACTGCCGAGGACTCTGGGGACGAATGTCACTGAAACCTTGAATAATCTTGGAAGCAGTGGCGTATTTTACGGGGGGAGCAGCCCCCCTCCCTTGGCGCCCCTGAGACAAAGGCTGGAGCCCCCTTCGAGGTAGTAATTTCCCCACCTGATATCGCTCGAGTGAGGTTTGGCGCCCCCGCTCTGTTGTCCTGCCCCCTGACCCTTCAGCCAAAATACACCACTGCTTGGAAGTCAACTAAGAGCTGAGGCTGAGGTTTCGGATTTTGAAGACACTAACGAAAAAAAGTGATGCGTCGCGTTTATCCCAGCGATGGAACCTTCCTCTCGTGGAGCTGCCCAGCGCCCGAGGAAGATGAGAAAGCAGTACTTTTTTGTGGACTGAAGACAAATCTGACTCCTGTTCGTGGGGACTGGCCACCTCTGTTTACCGTGCCTAACGAGCAGAGCAGTGAATTTCATGGATTACTTTGATGAAGTGGTCACGATGCACGTAACACAAACTAACAAGTACGCAGCACTGAAGAACCGTCTAGGTGATGTAATTCCGATGGTAATGCAAGGAAGGTTCCTTGGAATTTTGCTCCTCAGTGGTTATGTACCCTTACCCTGCAAAATGTTTGGGGAAGGCGCAAAGGACGCTAACAACGATCGGGTGGCCACTTCCAGACTAGAAACAGATTTGAGTTTATTTTGTCAAACCTGCATGCCCACGGCAATCTTAACCTAGACAAGGCTGACAACTCTGGCAAAGTCCGTCCTTTGTTCGATGCATTGAATCCACATCAAGAGTACCGCGGCATCGATGAAGGCATGGTTTCATACTACGGTAGGAGTTTATCAGAGGAAAACCCATCCAGTATGGCTTCAAGATATGGGTTGGGCCACATGTCGCAGCTACTTTGGATGGAGTTAAATCAAGGGTCCAATAATGTCATCCATCCAATCTACAAAGAACTTGGACTTGGAGTCAGTGTGGTTCTCCAGTATGCTAGTATTCTGAGAAACCAGGGTCCTTTCACATATCACATTTTTTCGACAACTTCTCCTTGCTTCAGGAATAGTCTCCGAGAGGAATCAAGGCTACCGGCACTACACGGGATAACCGAGTAACGAAATGCCCTCTACCCGACAGTAACGCTTTGAGGAAAACACCGTGAGGAACGTACGACCACCCCAAGTAGCCATGGGTGATCCAAAGCTCGTCCATGGACAGTCCAGTTGTCCAGAGATGGATATAAGTTCAGAAGGGGTCATCCTTTGAATGTACCTAGGATATCATCGCCATGGATCGATATCTTCTCATGCATTCTCAGCTTAATCCGAGCAGAATTTCCCTACATCGAACATTCAATTATTTCCATTTATCGAATGACGGTTTTAAGGAATGGCGTTACGAGCATCCGATCACGGGATTTTTGGAGTTCTTTTTTTTTTCTTCAAATCTCTAATTTCAATCATTACGAGTCCTTGAGTGTATGTCCAACTTGATTTATTTTGGTTCAAAACTGCTACTTGGCGCTAGAATCTACGTACGTAGAATATACGTAGAATCTACGTATGTACGAGGGATGTTTACAAAGTTCTGGGAATTTTGTTCTATCACTGCAACGGCTGATCAAAGCCTACCGCAAAGTTGGTCCCACATGCTTAGGCTTGTCATAAACACGACTGCAAAATAATATTCACTGGGCATGCGTCAATAAGAAGTTGTCAGTAGTCAGTCATGGAAGACGCGGTAAATTCTCAAAGAGCTATCATTTTCTTTTTATGCAAGGAAGGTGTTAGGACGTCTGAAATTATTCAACGTTTGAAAGCTGTTTTTGGTGAATCTTCTGAATCTAAAAGTACCGTCTATCGTTGGATCGATCGCTTTAAGAGTGGAAGAACGAGCCTTGAAGATGACCCCCGCAGTGGTCGACCAAACACTGCTGTTAACGAAGAAAATATCGTCGCTGTGGAGAAAATGTTAATGGAAGACAGACGAATCACCATTAGCGAGATTGCAGCAAGTGCATGCATCAGTTCCAGAATAGTTGATGAAGTTTTACACGACCGTCTTGGAATGAGCAAGGTTTCTGCACGATGGGTACCGCGGTTGTTGGGGTCAGAACAGAAACTCGATCGTGTGGAGGTTTGTTCCGAGTTGTTGGCTCTACAGGAACGATATGGGGATAGTTTCTGGCAAACGAATCATCACGATAGATGAGACCTGGATACCTTACTTTAATCCACAAACAAAAATTCAGTCCATGGAACGGCGACGACCTTCTGATGGCCCTCCGCTTAAAGCAAGGACTATGCCATCAGTTGGTAAGGTTATGATAACGGTGGTTTGGGATTGCCAGGGAATAATCATGATTGATTATCTACAAAAAAGGTTCCACAATAAATGCACAATATTATTCTGATTTGATGAAGAGACCACTGCGTGAGGTACTCGAGAAAAAGCGGCCAGGAAAGCTCCATTCCCGACCATTACTGCAGCAAGACAATGCAAGGCCGCATACTGCTCGTCTTACGAACCCATTCGGCACAACAACGTTGTATCAACATTGAGAATAGGTTGAAACGTTGAGACTTGGTTGAAGTTGAGAATTCGACGAAAAATCAACATCAGTGAAACTTTTCCCATTTACAGCATAGGGGAAGGTATAGGAATTCCTAGATAGACATGTTTAAGGAGGTAATCAGGCAGAAGGAGACCGAAATTACTTCTGGCTAATGGGTCCGAAAAGACACGCTCAATTTTCCTAAATCTCCACATGGCACGCGCCCTTACTCAGACTCATCCATGATGGATAGAGTATAAAAACCATGCCCGCGAGGTTGTTTCCCTCTACTGGACCGAGAGGTACTTGAGTCATGCAAGTACTCAATGTGAATTCTCATTCAGTAGAGGAAATAAAACTCTGAGGGTCCTTTACGTGGGGATGATTGTACTCGGTAGAGTACTGCTAGTATCATACCTTTTGGGAACCATCTATGGAGTTATCGAGTCCGTATTCAATTTCATCCGCCAATCAATGCTCATTCAGACCCTGGAATAGGGAGGAGGTACTATAATGCCCTTACGTTGAAAATTCAACGTTGAGCTGTGTTTCATTTCAACATTGTGGCAACATCATGGCAACATGTTACGTTGAAAAGTCAACCTTTTCTCAACATTGAGGCAACATTGCCATCAACCTTTTTTCAACGTCGACACAACGTTGTTGTGCCGAATGGGTAGGCCGTTTTGTCAGATTTGCGCTGGGAATTGCTGTCACACCCGCCCTATTTTCCAGACCTGACTCCCAGCGACTATCATCTGTTTGAGGAAATGAAACCTCTTCGAGGAATCTATTTTGAGTCTATCTGAAAAACGTGTGTAAACGTGTCTGAGAAACGCCAAATGTGAAACTGTTAAAGCAGCGATAAATGAGTGGAAAGAACGTATCCACAAAAGTTCTTTGAAGATGGACTAAAAAATTAGTTACTCGCTGGCACAAATGTATACAGCTAAATGATGATTATGTTGAAAAATTGCACTGTAATATCGAAGAAAATTAGCCTAATAAAAAATTAGCACGCAAATTCCCAGAACCTTGTAAACCTCGTAGTTCAGTCACAGTTCCAGTTGGGATTTTGTTATGTGAGTAGTTGCTAAGCCCACAAAGGAACTTTAGTCAGACCAAAGTCTAAACTGGAACTAGAATCGAACTCCAACTGAACTGCCGTTTTGAAACCAGCCTTAAGGCCACCGCACACTTAGCATGTGGCGCATGCGATTTCGACACGCACGCGGCATTCGTTCGAATGCAAGGAAACACGCGTGTACATTTATGCCCACACGCCTTTACAAGTATAAAGGAATCGCAATCACTACGTTTTGAATAGGGTTTTCATCAGAATCAGAATCTATATTTAAATTTTTATATTTTAATGTGATGTATTGGATTGCCTCTCCGTAACTGGCATCAAACTTAGGACTTTTTTAAATTACTATTTTGTATCTATATCTGTGGAATGAACCAAATGCGTGAAAGCATGCCATGTATACACGCGTGTTCCCTTACATTCGAACGCATGTGGACGCATGCGGCATGCGTGTCGAAATCGCATGCGTCACACACTAAGTGTGAAACGGCCTTTAGGCAAGTCCGCCCAGGGGAGGGGGAGCATCGGGGGGACATTCTGCCTCGGGCCTCGCGTATCAAAGAGAACCAATGCCAAGGTCCCAAAAGGGCCCATCGAGCCATCACCATCCATATAGTAGGCTCTAAGGGGCCTCCGGTTTAGTTTTGACCCGGGCCTCTAGTAAACTCTGGTCGGGCCTGGACCCAAGTATATTCTCCGTCTCATTCAGAGTGTGGATCACTTTCGGAATAACTCGCCACGTTTCCAGGTGTTTTTTTTTTCTTTTGTTCCTCTTATTTATTATTTATTTCTTCCTCTTGGGGCAGGGGCCCCTGGATTCTGCGGGGTCCCCCTGCGGCCGCAGGGGACGCAGGAGTACTTGCGCCGGCACTGGATGGAAATCTTGCCAGGAAAACTCAAATCGAGAACATTGGTGTCCAATAGGATTTCGATGCTCGCCAAACTTGTGGCGATCAGGTCACCATATTCGCCACATGATACAAAATATATGCAATATTAATAATAAAAAAGAATGCAATCTTTTGAAAGTAGGTTTGACGTCATCATCAATTCGCCACATGCCTGTAGCCGATTCGCCACGTGGCGAGTGGCGAAAGTATCGGAACTATTGATAGATGATGGATCTAGATCAGTGATGCACAACCCGCGGCCCTCAGTGACCCTTTTTGCGGCCCCTTGGATGCCTCCGGTCTCTAAAGATCCATATTTATATGCGGCCTATTTATGCTCATGTTCGAGGGTCTGCAACCCTCCATCCCCTCAAACATGAGCCGAAATCTAAATTTTGGCCCTCTACGGGGAAAAGGTTGTGCACCACTGATCTAGATGAATCTAGAGCAGGGGTGCCCAACCCGTGGCCCGCGGGCAAATAGTGGCCCTCGAGGTGGTTACAAGTGGCCCGCGAGGCCCTAACCCATCATACCCTCAGGCTTCCTTAAAATAGTCTCCTGCAATTCTAATGACTTAATATTGCCTGCGATGGCTATGGTAGTGAGCTATGTGGCCCCCTAGCCGGAAAGGTTGGGCACCACTGATCTAGAGCGATAGTGAGTCGCCGACCCCGGAGTTTCAATATGGCGCGCTCCAAGCTTTCTCTATGGGTCGTCTGAGTGAAACGGAGCTGGGAATGAAATTCTTGCCCTCAGTCATTGTTGTGGGTGGGCCGAGCCGTGTCCATCTGAAAGAGCGTAATGCTTGGATAATACATGGCCATAATAGAGTTACTGAAACACTGAAGTAAACCCAATCCCCAGCTACTGGGGTTTTCCATAGACTTAGTAAGGAATATTGTACTATGCCAGCTAAAATGAGCTTCCTGTTGGTCAGAATTGCTGTAAAATTGCTGGGAGTTTTGGTCACTGTCCGAACAAGAGAAAAATTCGATAATGTTCTACAGCTAACTTCACAGCGAAATAAGGCGATACCAAGAAATTAGAGTTGTATTTTTTTTTTACAACAGAAGCTATGAAGCATCGAAGTGAGTGAAGTTGAAAAATAGCCAACCATTCAATCCTTGCTGACCTGAAACAAATAATTCATCAGCCAAAACAATTCTAGGAGCTCTCATATGATATGCATTTTGATGAAACTCATTAAGTTATCTTTGTTATTCATCTTTGAAAATAGTTCCATTGAAGCAAATTGGCTCACTGTAAATGTAAATTAGGATGCTCAGAGGTTAATGGCATTGAACGCCAGTGAATGAATTGTGTTTCCCATGTATCCATGAGTGAAAAAAATGTGCCAAGCATCAAAGTTTCTCATCAGTTAACAAATCAACAATCACACTTTGACCAAATTTTTTGTTTATAGCTTGCATTTTAAAAGAAATGAGAAGAGCCTCACCATTTTGTGTGAAAATTTTATATGCTTCATAGGGATTTTTAGCCAGCAATGATATACATATTTACTGGGTTTTTTTTTCTATTTTTTTTTATTCGTTTCATACCCCTTGAAGGAGTTTAGAAAATGAACATGAGGAAAATAATATTTTCTTTTCTCTTCATGTCTCATTGAGTGTGTTTCATGTTGCTTGAATCACACCAAACTCCAAATGCTTTTACAGGGTTTTCCCATTTTGGAAAACATTTTTGATGCCAATTTTCAAGTGGAAGGATGGTTGTTTAGATCTATGTTGAAAGAAACTGAATATTCTGGAGACTGAAGAACTGGGGAGGTAGCCAGGCTGGCAGCTTAGGAAGATAGGTTTATGTCAGATCCTTTCAAAGCAGACCAGAGTGACTTGCTGGCCTGCTATGTAAGAAACCATGTATGTGGCTGTTCAAGTAAAACTTGGACTGAAATTATCCAGCCATGAAAATATGCAAGACACACCAGCTTTGCAAAGGATTGGGAATCAATGTATCTCACTTGTTTTCAGACTCCGGTCAGTTTAAAATCTGGATAAACATTCAAGATTCAAGATAGTGATATCAGGAGGCGATTTTGATTTCCCATTTTGATTGCCCATATTCTATTAATATATAGAGTACTCCCATATCCCTTTTTCATATTTACTATGAACATCCTCCATCCTCAAGATTCAAGAGCCTTGTCAAAGACTTGCAGCTTTCCTTTTGATCATGATTTAAA